>JAPYZD010003299.1:0-26555 GCA_030522725.1 Ichneumoninae sp. B BG-2022a
GGAGGAACTGCGGGTTGACGCGTTATTCTTTTTTTGTTTTTTTTTTCTTCGTATAACTCCTGTAGCTTCCGGTACTGCTGCAGCAGCACGTTTCGAGTGTGTCGTCGTGGGTTTAATGGACGCGGAATGCCGCCTCCGGTATAGCCGGAGCTGTAAACCTCGAACGAAGGCCCGGGGGGTCAGGCCGAGGCTGAGCTTAACGTGTGCGAGAGAGCTCCTCGAGGAGCTGCCGGGTGCTACGTCTCCTCGTAGAAATGGAACGAGCAAGAGAAGAGGAGTAAAGTGAGGGGGTGAAAAAGGGAGGGGAGGGAGAATGAAAGAGGATGGATATAAAAGGTCTCAGTGGGGTAGCAAGGTGGGACCCTAGACACATCATCGGGCACGGACCTTAGTCTAACGCCTCTTTGGTATATAGTACCGGTAATACTAGGAAGGACCGGGGCAAAATGAACTGCTCCGTTTGACACGGTACTTTTGTTCCCCAACGTTCCGGCAAAATTTCCTCGAAATGGCCCCTTTCAGAGGTGGACGGTACTTGAAGTGCCGGGTAGGCTTTTGGTACTTCATGTACGTACGTGAAGCACATAAATACTTTTTCCGATGTAAAGTACCGAGTAGAAGTGACTTATTTCCGGTATGACGTCACTTCCGGCGGAAATATGAGCTTTCTAAACCGGAGGTGACGTTTACTCTGGCTGAAGTCACCAATCGCCAATTTGAGTTAGCAATTACTGCAATAAACTTTGACCGATTAAATTTCGTGAGACGCAGCATTTTTTTGTGCTACTAAAATCGGTGAAAAGTAATTTGGACATGGTTCCTCCATTTATTTGCAATTTTTCCTCTATGACGGAGCCATAAACGATCAACGAATTGTTTCATAGAGAAAGCTATCCGCCAAATTGTAATAAATCCGGAAGCCATGTGCAAATTACTTTGCACCTTGTTATTTAAAACGATAACGCTTTACATTAGATAACGCTTAATGCTACGAACCTTATATGTGAAAAGTATTGGAGAAAAGTGACTCAGAAATACTTCAAGTACGAAACGTACTCGATTCTTTGTACTTTGTATTTGAAGTATTTGGTACTTTAGCTCTGGTCCGTTTTGCCCCGGTGTTCCGTTTCGCCCCACTCGCCACTATCGCCAGAAGGAGGGCTGTATGGCAGCATGCGTCGCACCGAAATAAAATCCATTTCGTCCATATGTCGTAAAAGACGATGGCGGAACATAAGGAACGGATGTGGGCTTATGCTCCGGGAAAACAGAGGGAAGGTGTATGGGCCGTGGATGTGTGTGAGTGTGTGTGTTTGCGAGCAAGAGGGTACGTCCGAAGCCGATATATGACGTTGGGAGTAAACTTCCCATAAGCCGAGCCCGGCAGGTGATTCATGACCGCCCAGCACCTTCTCCTCGAGGAGGAGTACGGCTGCGCCGCTACAGTAAAACCGCGAGCACCGGAAAGCTCGACCACGACCTAGCCTCCAGTTATCTACACACAGGTCGATCTTCCACCCCGTTTTATCTCTCTCGACCACCCTTTCGTCCTTCCGTGTTTTTTTTCCCCTCCTTCCTCCCTTAGGGCAATTAAAAGCCTTCGGTAGTTATAAAAAGCTGAGAGTACGCTGTGTATTCAACGATGAGGCTAATGAGATAATGGCGCTGAGCATAGGGTTGTTGGGATAAATAAACTCGCCTTCGCGGCGAGGAATTACACCCGAATACGAGAGAAGAAAATCCTTGAATTATTGTTATATTACAAGATAATGTACAAAAGAACGGAAGTAAACAATGCGGTGTGAACGGAGGTAAAGAAACAAAACTTTGAGGATTATGGAAGTCGACACGTAACCATCTTCACGATTTCGTTGACGTAGGACACACTACAGTACACGACCGCTTTTCTCCCAACCGCATAATTCCGATCGACCGCGAATTTTTGCGTATGGAAAGGGACGGTGGGCAGGTACTTGGGCAGGTAGTGGGATATCCAACTTACGCGGTCGTGCTTAATTGGATTGGCTCCCGAGGATCGGAGAAACGCGGTCGCGTACTGTACAATGATCGCGGCATTGGCTTCTTGGATGGGGTGCCTTTTTTGTTACCGTTACGATAAATTACTTTCTAGATAAATTACTTACTAGGTAAATACACGTTTATATATTCGTTAAATTTACGATGATAGAGTTGAGAGGTGTAGGAGAAATATACAGTGCGATGAAAGGGCTCTCTGAGAGCTTTTGGGGGAAAAGTGTTTCCGTTTGACTATCAGTTGTCGACTTTAGTGGCAGTTTTTTCGTCGTATTGAATGGACGGCACCATAGGTGGTTTGAATCCGTACTCGATCTTCGATTGCCTGAAGGCACCGGGGCCGCTTTGATAGTGAGACGGATTTTCATCCTGTTGCCTGGCTCTCCTGGACGACGAGGCCGAAGTGGAAACCGGCGCTGTGCGGGTCACCGATGTCGAATGCTGCTGAACCGGCTGAAGCAGCAAAGTCTGCTGATGGTCGGACGAACTTCGTGATCTGCTCTTCTGATGTGGCTTCGACGGCGATTGCGATTGGGTTTGCTGGACAGCCGGCACGGGACCAACGTACTCGTCCTTTCCGGCGGCTTTGTCCGCGCCGACGACGTTGTTCTGCCTGTAGGTTGCCTGTCTCTTGTTCGACACGGGATAATTGTGGATGAACTGCGGCAATTGCGGGGACTGACCGACGTAGGATTTCTTCGCGAACGCCTGATTATGATGATTATCCGATACGGAGGATTTGCCATAAGCGAATTGCTCCCAACCGTTCGATCTCTGAGGGTTGCCAGATTCGGTTCGTCCGGTGACAAAGGCAATGGCCGGTTTGCTATAGGTGTATCCCTGGAAATCGTGAGAGGCATTGATGCGATCGCGATTGCTGACGAGTGAGAGGCCGTAGATTGGTAGGGAGGTCGATTCCTGATGACCGTAAAGACCGTTCGTCGACTGGGGTTTCATGATCTGCTGATAACTCACGCCGTAGCGAACGCCGTAAGGCACCTGCACCGATTGCTCAACGTATTTCGTTATCTCGACCGGATAGGGTACCTTTATTGGCACCTGGACGGGATAGGGATGAGGCACGTGGACCTTCTTCTCGACGATCTTCTCAACGGTGACCGGTATGTGCACCGGTTTCTCGACGATCTTCTCCACCGGATACGGCTGAAGTATGTGGACCGGGTAAGGCTGGGGCACCAGTCTCTGGACCGGATACGGAACCTTCTTCTCGATTATCTTCTCTATATGGACCGGATAGGGCTGCAGGACTTGCTTCTCGATTATTCTGTCGACCGGCACTTGTATGTGGACCGGATAAGGTTGCGGCACGGGAACCTTCTTCTCGACGATCTTCTCCACTGGATAGGGAACCTTGCGCTCGACGATCTTCTCGACCGGATAGGGCACCTTCTTCTCGATTATCCTGGGCACCTCGACCGGATAAGGCTGTGGTACGTGTATAGTCTTGTGAACTATTCTCTCGACGACCGGTGGCGGCAGATACGATACCGGAGCCAACTGACGCGATTGTGTTATCTCTTGCACGGCATTGCCATCATTTTGTTGGAGATTTTTCTCCGAGGAGACGTACTGGTTGTACGGCAGGATTATGGACTGTTGCTGATGAACCTCAGGCATCGATGGCAGAATCTCCAGTTTCCCGGATTCCTGATTTCCCTGCTGTTGTTCCTGCCGATTTCCCTGCTGTTGTTCCTGCCGATTTCCCTGCTGTTGCTCCTGCCGCTGTCCCTGCTGTTGTTCTTGTCGATTTCCCTGCTGTTGCCCCTGACGATTTCCATGCGGTTGCTCTTTCCAATGTCCCGGCTCTATCTCCTGCCAAGTTCCCTGCCGTTTCTCCTGCCGATTTCCCAGCTGTTGCTCCTTCCAATGTCCCGGCTCTATCTCCTGCCAAGGTCCCTGCTGTTTCTCCTGCCGATTTCCCAGCTGTTGCTCCTTCCAATGTCCCGGCTCTACCTCCTGCCAAGGTCCCTGCTGTTTCTCTTGCTGATTTCCTAGCTGTTGCTCTTTCCAATGTCCTGGCTCTGCCTCCTGCCAAGGTCCCTGCTGTTTCTCCTGCCGATTTCCTAGCTGTTGCTCTTTCCAATGTCCTGACTCTACTTCCTGCCAAGGTCCCTGCTGTTTCTCTAGCCGATTTACTAGCTGTTGCTCCTTCCAATGACCCGGCTCTACCTCCTGCCAAGTTCCCTGTTGTTTCTCCTGCAGATTTCCCAGCTGTTGCTCCTTCCAATGTCCCGGCTCTACCTCCTGCCAAGTTCCCTGTTGTTTCTCCTGCAGATTTCCCAGCTGTTGCTCCTTCCAATGTCCCGGCTCTACCTCTTGCCAATGTTCCGGCTGTTGTTCCTGCCGATTTCCCAGCTGTTGCTCCTTCCAATGTCCCGGTTCTACCTCCTGCCAATGTCCCTGCTGTTGCTCCTTCAAATGTCCGGATTCTACCTTCTGCCAATGTCCTTGCTGTTGCTCCTGCTGATCTACCTGCTTTTGCTCTTGCTGATTTCCCTTCTTTTGCTCCTGCTGATTTTCCTGCTTTTGCTCCTGCTGATTTCCCTGCTTTTGCTCCTGCCCATTCTCTTGATTTTGCTCCTGCTGATTTCCCTGCTTTTGTTCCTGCGGATTTCCCTGTTTTTGTTCCTGCTGATTTCCCTGCTTTTGTCCCTGCTGATTTCCTTGCTTTCGGTCCTGATACGTCGTCCATCCTGGGCCGTTGAAGTAATGCTGAACTCCACCGCTCTCGCTCAATATTCTGTGAAGTTGCGATTGAGCTTTATTGGCCTGCGCGTCTGCGATAGCTGGAGCCGCTTTTATCTGCTCTTCCCGCAGACCTCCAGCCTCCTGCGGCTTCGTTTCCATCACCTGGCCTTTGTTCGCACCCTCGCGAACAGCCGACCCGTATACCTGAACGTTTATCTGTGGTGTCCTGACCGGCATGTACTTTACCTCGGGTATGCCGACGCAAATAATTTTTTTAATCTGCCGGTGATCCTCGCGACCGGCTACGTTGTTGACCGGTGGGTTTCGCTGCTCCGCGCCGTAATCCGTCAGCTCGTTGCCGACTCGCACTGGATTACCTCGATAAACCGTTGCCGTCCCTCGCACGTCCTGGCCATCCTCAAAGGTGCTATGCTCGCTGATCGATTGATGCTGCTGATGATGCAGGCCGTTGTATCGCTGTTGAGACTGTTTGGTATTCCCGGCCTCCTGTAACTCAACGTAACTCCTCGACTGCTCCTCACGCTGATGCACCGCGCCAACGGAATCCTCCTGCTGGACCTGCTGATTGATGCCGGATACCTGAGAGATCACTTCCGGCGGATAATGTATTTCCCGCACGGGCGAGTTCTGATATATCTCAACCGACTTCTGAATCTCAATCCGCTGATCGCGCGAATCGGAACCTACCGAGGCACCACCCTGATCGGTGTACTTCATCGATTCGGCGATATCCATAACTTCCGAGCCGGACGGTTGACCGAAGGCCGGATTTATCGTCTCGTAACGGTCGTTGACGGTTTTCTCTAATTCGTTGATCCGACTCGCGCTGAAGTTTATCAGGGGCTCCACGTTCGATCCTTCCCCCTCTATGTTCTCCTTTACCGGTGCCGGCGTGGCTCTCGATCGGGAGTTCGAGGCGATCGGCTCGTCTTTCGGGATCGACGAAACTCCTTGGATCGGATTCGGGACGGCCAATGAGGCGCTCCATTGTTGAAGCTTCGGCGTGACGTGTATCTGATCCGCGAAACCTATAGATGATTCATCGGTGCTCGATACACTGGCGACCGTTGTGCTGCTCGGGTAACTCTCGTCGGTGCACGGAAAGGTCGTGCTGTACTCGAAGGCCTTGTCCTGGTTATAATTCAACAGTTCAGCCACGACAATGGGCTTCGAACTGAACGTCGAGAGTGTTTGCGGTGTCGAGGAGTACAACCGGGACAAATCTCGTATCTCCGAGTCCAACGACTCCCTGAGAGTCATGTAGAGCTCGTGATCGCGCCTCTTGCCGTAAGCCGAGAGTCCTGGTGTCGTGGCTCTGTCGGCGTGAGTCACCGTGGCGTTCTTGTCGTTGGTCTCGTAACGTACGAGCCGAGAATTCTCAGGCGGTGATTCCGCGGTCGGGCCGTTGGAAAAAATCTTGGAGAAGATGTCGGGGTAAGAGCCGGTGACGGAACTCTCGCGATTGAGGGAGTTCTTGTACTCCTTGGAGAGGGTCTCGGCGCTGACGCTGTTGGCGATGTCGTGAAAATCGGGAATCGGCGTCGTCGAGGAGTGGCGCCGATCCTCCAGGTCGCTCGTATGGGAAACTCGGGGCGTCGTGCTGGAGTAAGCTCGCTGAGGAAGATCGGTTGGGAGTCTCTGGGTCACGGATTCGATAACATTGGCGAGATGGCTCGCCGGATTCAGACGGCGTCCGAAGCTTCCGGCGTTCTGGACGAGCAGGAGATCGTCGGAGAGCGTCGATAATAAATCGTTCGAGCTCTCGTGGCGGGAGTCGTGATTTTCTTGGTGGGAATCGACTTGGAGGCCGTTAAGGGGGGAGCCGGTTGTCGAAGGATTCGTCACGTAGATGCTCGCTCGGGTGAGGGATCGATAGTCGGGTGTGGTGGAGGAGGAGGAGCCGGCGGACAAATAGGCTGCCCGAACGTCCGATTGACGCTGATGGTCCCGATCGTTAGCCGATGTTCGAGGTAGGGTCACGTAATTATTAAAATTTTCATGAAAGACCGAGGTTGAGGAGGCCGTCGATGCATCCTGAAATTTCGAGCCGCGCGAGATCGTTCGCTGAAGATCGTAATTCAGCTGCAAATTGACGGGTGACGCCGTAGCGGACGGCTCGTGATCGTCTATCGGCTGCGATTTCGGCGCGCTGGGAGACGACGGGGAGCCTCCGGAGTTGCGGACGGAGGAACCCGTTGTGTAAGGCTGCACCACTTGTGCGGGACGCCGACGGCGGTGAGGCTGCTGACGGCTATGGTGGATGCTCTGGCGCTTGTCGACCGGAAGCTTCACCTCTTCGCCCTGGTTTATTCGTGAAACAGAAAGATGGGACGAATGTGAGAAATTTAATTCAGCTTTTTTTATAATTTATATATAGTTTTGTTAGAGGGAAAAGACGAGATTCCGAGAAAATTCGATAAAGCCACATGAAAAAGACATTGCATGTATAATTAGAATATTAGAGTTGTCTATATGTATGTATACGTTCATTGGACGAATGTTGGAAGGTTTGGAGGGAATTCGGTAACTCTACCGTTGGAAGGCACCGAATGGTAAACTTAGATTTTTAGCGAAAATTCGATAATGCGACATGAGACACCGGAAATTGAGATCGGAGCTTTCTATATATATATGTAAATTGGATGGGAACACGAAGATTTGGAAATAATTCGATAACTCTACAGTTAGAACTGCACCGAACGTTAAATATAGATTTTTTTTTTATGTAGGGAGCGTAACTGACGATTTTAGAGAAAATTCGATAACATGAAAGAGATACTGGATATAAATATTAGAGTTATATATATATATATATATATATGTTCATTGGACGGAAGTACGAAGGTTTGTACGAAATTTGGTAACTCTATCGTTCGAAAGGCGCGGAATGTTAGATTTAGATTTTCTATATACAGAACGTAACTGGCGATTTTTTTAGCGAGATTTCGATAATGCGACAGTGAACGGATACCGGAAGTAAACATTATTATTTTATATATATACGTTCATTGGACGGAAATACGAAGGTTTGGAGATTCGGTGATTCGGTGACTCTATGTTTAGAAGTTAAGTTTAGATTTTTCTATATACAAAACGGGGCAAAACGGACCAGCGTATTATCTCTGTGTTTCGCGAAAAGTTGGTAAAAATAGTTGTCTTTGATCCTCTATATTCTATACGTATATACGTTGAATGAAACTACTGAGTTTAGGATAAGTTTCGATGATTCGAAAGTTACAAAGACAGAGGATTGTTAAATCTATAATGAATGCCTCGAGTTTCACTCGAAGTTCCCCCGTCGGATATGACCGAAGCTCTCGATGTGAAAACGTTCTAATAATCTCTCGCTCCTATATCTAGTATTATAGGTGTAATAATACTAACGACTTCGGTTCCATTGAGAAGCGCCTTTACGACGTGCTCGCCGAGGGCGAAATGGGCTGTCGCTGAGCTATGATCGTCCGCAGCACTGTACTTGACGAGGGGATGATAACCCCACTCGTCAGCGAAATACTTGACGTCCGTCGAGGATTTCTCATCGCTCACGTAGTATCGACCGCTCGCCAACTCGCCCGATCTGGTCTCGACCTTGCCCTGACTCTCATTACCGGCCACGTCACCGATCTCGTATCCATACTGATAATTCGGGGGATTCTGGAATTGCAGCAAACACACAGAAGAAAAATCAAACATCAGCAAAATAAAAATATTATCACAATGTTATCACTAATAAAATAAAAATATTAATATAAAAGTAAAAAATCAATAAAATTTATAAAATTAAAGTATTAACAAAATTCAAATATAAAAAAATTTAATACTGGCGCAAATTAAAATTCTAGAGGAAGCCTAAAATCTATTTTTGTAACTACAAAATATATAAAATATAAAATGCATAACAACAACCCCCCAACCGGTTACCCCCCCCCCCCCCCCCCCGCCACCAAAAAAAAAACCTTAAACCACTTTCCGACGATGTATCCCGTTTCCACGTCAATAACACATTTCCGCAATTACCTGCCGTTCATACCGATAACTCGATGAACCGCCATAAAATAAAAATAGAATAAAAAAAAAGAAAAAGAGAAAATATCTCATACCATCAATTTGCGATAAGAGCCGACTTTCAGCGTCGTAATTTTAACCATACCTATAACAGCCATCCCATGCCTATTTCCTCCTGCGGAGTATTTCTTTCATTCTCGATCGTAAAAGTTTCCATCGCTTTGGCGGTCGGGGCGTGGATAAACTCGTCTCTCGCTCCCGAGATATTATCCCTCAACAACTGCGGCCTCCAGTCGATTCCCTATCGAGTAAACTGTCCTCTCCGGTACACAGTCCCCGCCCGTTCCAGCCTGGAGGAAAGAATGAACGAGAGGACTCTCTTCTGCGAGACTCCGTTTGGCACGAGGGCAACGCGCGGCACCGGCGGCTCACGAGGTGATTACCGACGTTCCGACAGGGAGCCTTCCGGGTCCGCGCAAAACTACTGTGCGCCACAGTGGATACGGCCACGGGAGAGCAGAGTGGGCGGACGTCCTGATGGGAAATGGGAACGGATTTCAAAGTTGGCACAGAAGCCGGGACTCTCCGGGCAGTGTAAACTTCGACCGAGGACGCGTCTATATACACCTCGAGGTACGGAATGGACACGGAGAGTGAGAGCTGAGGATGGACCGAGAGAGGAACGGGGAGGAAAATTCGAAGCGTGCGAAGGAAGTTCGGAAGACGCTGCTGAAAGCTGCACCGCGGAGTCCTCGCGGGAAAGTGGCATTCCCTGTGTCGGGCAACAGTCGAGTTAAGCCAACTACTGTGCGGCACACCTCTCATCGTCCACCTTTGCTTCGTGCCAGGAGCAGAGAGCACGCGGCACGGGACTCACGGTGGGAGGGGAGGAGCGAAGGTGGAGGTCTCGAAAAGTTTGTCCGATGAATTTTTCGACAGCCAGACCAGAATTGTTTTCGTCGAGGAAGTGGCTGGTATGTATTTTCATCGAAACTCAGGGAGAACGCTTAAAGTGGCCGGTCGATCCGATATGGTGGACGAGCGCGCGGTACGTTGTGTACGTACGATACCTTTAAAGAGAACCCGCTCGCCCCGTCGGCCACGGCAACGAAGTAGGCCAACTTTCGATTTTCTCCGGTAGAGAGGATCGAGAGACGTCCACATACCTCGCCCCGATCGGGCGTAATGAAGATCGCATTCATTTCCCTCTCCGTCCCCTCGTGCCCACTTGCCATTCTCTTCAGCTCACCTACGCGGGCATATATAGGGTAATACCTCATTATATGGACCATGAGTTTGCTTTTCAGTCTATGGCGATAGTATGGCAATAGTATGGTCATGGTATACCAATGGTATGGCTATAGTGTGATCACAGTATGGCGATAGTATGGCGATAGTATGGCAATAGTATGGCCATAGCATGGGAATTGTCTGGCAATAGTAGAACGGCCGTAATATAATGGTCCATAAGCCATTCCGAATAACCATACACAAGGAAGGTCGATCGAAAAATGCGAAAAAATAGAATTGTGATGATAAGAAATTGAGCGGTTTCTCGATAAGATGCAGAGATGCTGGGGGAGAAAAAAAAGTTGTCGGAAAATCGTACGTAGCGTCGCGTAGAGGACAGATCGCCGTATAGGTACGCCCTCGACCTTCGGGGCATAGAAATCTCTGGCCTAGATCTACTTGCGGCACGACGCCGAGACTCGACGGGTCTCTGTATGTACTATCACAACCGAGTCACCTGCACATCCCGGTACATACAGCAACGGCTACATGCTAGCTGGTTACGTACAGGTGCACGCCAAACCGTACGGTTTATGCGCGCTCGTGTACATGCAACGAGTATAGACAGAGACTCGACAGACTCGGCTATAGAGAGCTCGCGAATGGGTCTCTCGCCGTGCCGTTTGCACCGTACACGTGTACCACCACGTGCGCGACGAGATGAATTAAGCGTCGGGATCCTTCCAGAGGTAACAGAACGTTGTAACGCTTATACAGTACATTCTCACTGTTGTGTTTAGCCTACTGTGCGCGTATATACACGTCACACGGCATCGCTGCCTTCTGAGGTAAATGCAAATTCCGAGGGGCCGATAAACCAGTCGATAAACATGGCTATTCAAGACACAATTAACCGGGTGGCTCAACGCTCTTCGTACTCCCAGGAAGCCAGTTAACGCTTTCGGTTTAACCTCGTGGAATGAAAATTTGATACCGGATGTTCGAGAATTATGAAACAATTTTTTGATTTTTTTTTCCAAAAGAGTTGATGGGTGAGTGAGGAGATGGAAAAGAATTTCGTGCACCCAGAAAAAAAATTTATTTGACGGCCACCGTTTATTTAGTTCAAGTATAATATTTATCTGATTTATATAAATATTTATTTAAATCAAATAGATATTTTACTTAAAACCAAATAAACGGTGGCCGTCAAATAACTCATTTTTCTGGGTGTGGAGAATTAATATCGGTGCGTCTAAAATAATAAAAAAAAAACAATAAGAAAATTTGTTAATATAGTCCTTCGGTTACTTTTATAGAATTTTTTTTTGTTATCATGTACCTAGTTCGTATACGAAAAGAACGAAAGGTGTGACACTTTTAGAGCCGTCTCGGAGGAAACGTTTGCCTATGTAAACTGGTAATTAAAAACCCGCCTCCATTTACCGAACTGTAAGTCGGTAAAACCGGAGGTCGAAGAAGTCGAGTGTCGAAAAGACGGTGAACGTTCCCGTCGAGGCATGTAATAAATAAAACCGAACCGAAGTAGGAAAAAAAAGGAAAAAAGTGGAATAGGAAAGGAGAGAGGATTCTCACGAGCGATTCGCAATTTCGCTGACTCCGACGCGCGTGCGCGAGGCCGCCCGAGTTCGCCGATGCCTTTTCCCCATCCGGTTAATGAATGCAACGGTCTCGCGGCAGCGTTGAAGGCCGCAACGGTGGAGAACGATATTCCGTTTCGTGCATCTCTTCGATGGGTGCGGTCCGCCTCTCGATGCATCGACCGAGAAACAATTGGTGTCTCTCATAGCGCGTTTACCGCCTCAAACGACCGGACATACACTCTTCCGGTTCTCGCCATTCTATATGCGCTCTCGAGCTACGAGCTCGAGCAGAGATACAAATCTACACCGCGAAGCGCCATATATATATACGCTGTATTCCACACCTATCATGCAAACATTATAAAATTAGGCCCCATCCCCCCTTCCTTCACACCGAGAAAAATAATTTATTTGACGGCCACCGTTTATTTGGATTAAGTGAAATATTTATTTGGTTTAAATAAATGGTTAATTTCATGAAAGAAATATGTAATTAAATCAAATAAATATTTTACTTAAACCAAATAAACGGTGGCCGTCAAATAAATTATTTTTCTGGGTGCATTCAAAGATGTCAAATGTAAATACTTCTTGCAAATGGTGTCTTTTATTTTTTTACGCCCCAAATCGATCGATTTTTTATTATTCAGTCGAGCTTTATCGCAGTGTCCTCGAATTGCAACGCATGTTTATTATTATTATTATTATTATTTTCTCTCCAAGCTGCGGTTTCGGAACGACCAGTCTTCTTTTTTCTCCTTTTTTCTAGTTATAAGTAAATAACTAGAGCATTGACGTTTCGTGAAGAGGACCTCGGTCGAGGTCCTCTTCAGAATTATATTTTTTTCCTGTTATACAAAATGTTTTTGTTGATATATGTCTTTATCTTATATGTACTCCTGAATTATAATAATTTTTCTTTTTATTTATAATAATTGTGTACGTTATTTTATTCTTGTTGTTCTAATTTATTTTCTGATTTTTCTTTTTTTCCCGGCTTCTTCCGTGTTGTTATGTTTTCGGGTATTTGGTGTTTTGAGGTTAGCCATTGTGTTCTGTATATATTGAAATTTTATGGTTTGATGTGCTTTCCTTGGTATTGTTAATTTCTTTGTTACTTTTTATTTACCTTTGTTGTGTGAGTCTATGTCTGAGATATCGTGACTATTTTTGTTTTGCTTCCTCATAGCAATTTTCATATATCTCTTTTTTTTGTCACGAAGCTTCCTCTATGAGGAAGCCAAAATACAGACAACGCTTCCTTCTAGAAGCAGTTTCGCGACAAAAAAAAAAGAGATATGAAAATTGCAATTTTCAACTTTTATGAGGAAGCCATATGAAAATTTCAATTTTTTTTTTATTTTTATGAATTTTCTTACATTTAATTCCGGAGAACCTGGGTTTCTCTGACGTGTTTCTATTATTCTCTTATCTCTGTATATACTTATAACTAGAAAAAACGAGAAAAATAGAAGATTGGTCGTTCCAAAGCCCCCGCTTGAACAGCAAATATTTTTACAATCGGCCACAACAAACACGTTATTATTATTATTATTATTATTATTATTATTATTATTATTATTATTATTATTATTATTATTATTATTATTATTATTATTATTATTATTATTATCGGAGAGTAAAAAAAATTGTACATATATATTGTGACGTACATTTTTAAGCCGGGAGCACTCGATAAGATTTGAGGCAACTGGGACGTGATTTGTGCACGTCGAGTGCTTGGCGCCGCAAGGGCGTATGTCGCACGATTTTCCGGGCAAAACGAGCCGAGATACGCCCTGACGGTTGTCGGCGGTCGATACTTATCGGAAAGTCTGATACTGGGGGGGGGGGGGTCGCACTCGACGGAAAGAAAATTGTGGGTGTGTACGATGCCGACTGTCGTCACCGTTTCGCGTCTGACCGAGACGAGCCGCTAGTACTACCAGTACTGACCGCTACTACCACCGGTACTGGCCGCTACTACTTGCCGGTGCGACGAGATTTGTATACAAGCGAACCCGACGCCGCTCCGGGGAACCGCAGATGCGGAGACGAGCCGCTGGAAGAGAAACCCGTCCGGCAACGGCAAAAGCACCCGGCCCACTCGTAAACGCGTTAGAGAGAAGTAGATACGGTGTGTCGTACACAGACCGCAAAGGAACGGGCGGAGCGCACAAGTTTATTCTATTATTCAAGTCTCGGATTCGCGGGAGAGACTGACACGGGCACGTCATTGCGAATCAACTGAATCACTTGTTTTCTCTATTTTTTTTCTTCTTTTCTCGTCCAACTTTCCATTAACGCGATTAAGTACTCTGTTTTATTTTTATTGGTCGAAGCCATTACCTTGTCGTCGCTCGGTCGATGATACTAGTAAAGGATGTTTGAACCCTCGCGGACGAGACATTTTTGTTAAATTTACGGACCTGTGCACGCGGTAATAATTTGTTTCACACCTACAAGACTTATGCAGATGCTCTGTGGTAAAAGTAATGGTTCGCGAGTGTCCAAGGATACCCGAAACTGGAATACCCTTCTTTAACGCGTCTCTGTAAGATTTCACCGAATGTTCTCGAAAAATGAAATAAATGAAAATGTTGAAACAATGAAAGTCGGAAAACTGTTTTTTCCACGAGAAAGCACTTTTCCCCAAGAGTGAACAAAAAATCTCGTTCCTCGACAATGAGTTATAGAAGCTGAAAAAAATCTGCGCGTCTCGTATTATCCTTAAGGAGGGTCTTCTGTTATATCGCGGGACACGACGTGCGGGGAAGATCCTTGTGCTTATACACGAGCCGGGCTGAGTGTAGCCAACCCCGAATCGTCGAAATTTTGATGATTTACGCATGCGCCACTGACTGGCCCCGACACTGCTGCCGCGGAGAGTATCTCTATCTTTCTCTTACGCATACTGTCGAGGCCCTTTTTTCAGACCGTTCAATACTTTTTATTTAATTACTCGTAAACGGTGAAGCAGATTGCAGTGGCCTTTTGCATATTTATTACTTATAGTATAAATTAGTTACACCATTTTTTACAATAAGCTGACACTAATTTTTTTATAATCGTTGGATTAAAGTAAACGGATTATGCGTGCTCGGCCATAAGATCGCGTGTTAAAGACGTTAGAGTTTCGAGAATTTTTTTCTCGGCAAAGGCGTAGAGGACCTTGATCAAACTTTGCATAGAAGTTTCGAGAATATTTACGAATACAGTGTAAAAATTCCAACACGTTGGCACCATTTTTTGATAACAGAAGACCCTCCTTAAACATTGCTAACACGGGCACGTCATTGCGAATCAAGCGAATTACTTGTTTTCTCTATTTTTTTTTTACTTTTTTTTTCTTCTTTTCTCGTCGGATTTCCATTATCGCGATTAAGTACTCTGTTTAATTTTTATTCGTCGAAGCCATTACCTTGTCATCGCTCGGTCGATGGACGTGGCCGGGCGGCGGTGTCGCGGTCGCGGTAACCGCAAACAAGATTAGAGTCACCTGCAATCAAAAGGGGAAATAATAATGATGATGATGATAATAATTATGATAAAAGAACGACGTCTCGTTAGTTAGAGTGCAGGGGAATTATCGAGGATATTAACTCCACGCGCGTTTCGGGTGGAGTTCATTCTGGCTCTCGATCGATCGGACGCAATCGGTCGTGACGTCACTCGGATGAATTACGTATGGTTGATTATTGGCAAAGATGGATATTAGGTTCGGTATCTGCGTCGAGAAAAATTTTTCAAAAAATGTCTTGATTATTACAAGATTTAAAGAAAAATTGTTATTATAATTTTTTTTATGGTAACATTTTTGAAAGCCATGAAGAATGTTTGGATCGTTGTGGTCAATAAATATTTTGTAAATTTTACCGACCTGTGCATGCGGTTATAATTTGTCCAATAGTTATAAGAGTTTTTTTTCAGGGTCCTAAGATACCCAAGATTTATCCCAAGATTTATCTCGTGTCTGTAAAATTTCACCCAACGTTCTCGAAAAATGAAATAAATACAAATTGAGATAACAAAAAGTCTAAAAATCATTTTTTTTGTACGAGAACGCATTTTTCACCGCGAGTAAGCAACCAAATTTCGTCGCTGTAGAATTTATTGAAGTAGAAAAAATGCAAAAAACGTTTTGATAATTACACGATTTCTTTAAAAATTATTCAAATTCTTTTTGAATCGTAAAATATTTGAGATTAGTAAAGGATGTTTGAACCCTCGCGGATGGGACTTTTTAGCAAAATTTACGGACCTGTGCACGCGGTAATGATTTGTTCTACACCTATAAGACTTATGCAGATGTTCTGCGGTAAAAGTAATAGTTCGCGAGTGTCCAAGGATACCCGAAACTGGAATATCCTTCTTTAACGCGTCTCTGTAAGATTTCACCGAATGTTCTCAAAAAATGAAATAAATAAAAATATTGAAACAATAAAAGTCGGAAAACCGTTTTTTCCACGAGAACGTACTTTTCCCCAAGAGTGAGCAAAAACTGTCGTTCCTCGATAATGAACTATAGAAGTCGAAAAAAATCTGCGCGTCTCGCATTATCCTCAAACATTGTGTTTCCCCGTCGGTAACTGCAGTGCGAACGTCTCTCCGCGCCGAAGGAGAGCCGCAAGCACTGTAAACTATGAAAAACAAAAAATAAAATTAAAAAAAAAATTCGGAAGTACAAAAAGTTTCCGAGACTTTAATATTTCTTTATCTTCTCCCAGTAAAATTTCGCAAAAGAAACCAAATAAAAAAAATTAAAATAATAAAAAGTCTGAAAACCGTTCTTTTCCACGAAAACGGGTCTTTCCCCGCTGGTAAGCAAAAAATCTCGTTCCTCTATAAATAATTGAAACAGAAAAAAAAATTCGTGCGTCTCGCATTATTCTTAAACATTGCACTCCCCGGTCGGTAACTACTGTGTGGGCGTCTCTCTGTGCCGAACGAGCGCCGCAAACATTGTCTACGGTGAGAGACAAAAAAAAAAAAATTTTGAAGTACTAAAAGCTTCGTCGAGCTCGGGAGCGCATTATTCTCGGTGTTATATTGCGTATACACACACATATAGCTGGATACCGCGTGCGGCGCAGTTTCTCCCCGTTCGCCTCAGGGAACCGTCGAACCGTGGCTACCCAGCCGGTATACGGACCCGACACACACACACATATGTATGTATGCACATGTATATGTATATATATGTATATATAGGTAGGTAAGTAGGTATGTATGTATGTATGTATGGATGTATGCATGCATGCATGCATGTATGTATGTATGTATAGATGTATAAATGTATATATGTGTGTATCTACGACGGTCGAGGGAACCTCTGGAGAGAATCGCGTCACGAGCTTTCACGGTACTAAAATGAGATTCTGGATGCTTGGTACCCGCCCGCAGTACGGAGACAGAATTTCGGTTGCGAGTACACACGAAGAGAGAACGACACCTTCCCTCTTCCGCGCTTTTGGGTCTATCCTCTGCCGGCCTCTTCACCGCTCCTCTCAGTGTATACTCTGGCGCTCTCCTCACTGCTGCCCTCACTCGAACCCGCCACACCGTGATTTGCATAGCGGGAGAGACCCTCTTACGACCATAATCCCCCCTCTCCGCCCCCCTCATCCTCACCCGCCACCTACTTCCGACACAAACCCGCTTCGTCTACTCGAGTCCTTTCTAATGCTTTGTACCAAATCCTCCTGGACGCGCGTGTACCGTTACGTAAAGATAAATGTATACCGCGAAGTGCCTAATGTATCGCTGTATTCCGTCATACTTATCATGCGAACATTATACCCCACACCCCCCCCCACTCCTTTCCTCCATAAAAATATGTCAGTCGCTTTTCGACGGTCCTGTTTCTTATAAATGTTGTTGCGTGATTTTTCAAAAATTTTTATACCTAGAAACGATTTTTTTTATTATTCGGTCGAGCTTTATCGCAAACTTTGCTGAATTTCAACTAATATTATTATTTATTATTATTATTATTATTGTTGTCGTTGTTGATGTTATTGTTATTGGTGGATAAAATGATTAAATCGGATATTGTCATATCGTAAGATTTAATGCAAAGCGTGCATATCCTAGCGGTTAATGCTAGCAAGTAGTACGTATTTGGTCCAAAACACAGGTCAATTTTCGTCATTCTTTTTTAATGCATCTATTAGAAGGACAAGGTTGGGTTTTTACACACAGTTAGTCCAAGGTATTATGAGCTTTCAGTTTTTTTCGTTTTGACGAAAAACAGACCTTAGTTTGTTATTAATAAACAAATGAACATTTTTTAAATCTTAGGGTCATTAGATAGAAAATATTATAATCCAATGTTATCTGTCCAAATTTCACCTTGATCAGACGATAAATTTTGAGATACGATGTCCATTGTTAATTGATATTTTTCAAAAAAAAAAAAAAAACGAAAACTTCATAACACCTCGTACTAAACTGTGTTCAAAATCCCGACCTTGACCTACTAATACCGACGTGAAAATAAAATGTTGAAAATGAATCTGTTTTTTTGGACCAAATCCTTATGCCTTAATTTCAATTGTTCCAATAAATAATCAAATCTTAGCGTTTTGTTAACTTCACCTTAATTTAATTAAACTTATTATGTATTGAAATTTATAAAACGTATTTTGGTCTGTATTCTGTATTATTCAACATATTATTTTTTCCCTCTTCAAAAAATCAGTGGCCAAAAAACTCGCATTTTCGATATGTATTGTCGTCGCTTAAGAAATACTGCTAGATTGGCTGCATACGAGGCTGAAGCTGGAGTCGTTCGATTACCAATTTCAGTCAAATAAACCGGACCATGTATTTTACAGTTGTGTGGTTAAGGTTATATTTTAAATTAACGTGAACGCTATAATGCAAATGCCAAGGATTACGACGTTTTCTTGGAAATATCTGATAGACGACACCGTCTGTATTAAACATTTATTTATCTTTAAAAATACCTATCAAAATCTCTGGTCCAGGTCTTTCTCTCTTACTAATTTAATTATTACGCGCCCCTTACTGATAGCATAATAAGTAATTAATTTAATAATTTAATAATGATTAAATTATTTAATAATAATTCAAATTTGTGAAGGTCTTGTAACTATCGAGATGTAGGATAAGCGTGCGATAACTGCTAGTATTATTATAAAATCTATTATTCCGTGCTCTGCTAAATCAGGATTTATTGTAAACTGGTAGTAAGAGGAGAAAGCTGTAAAACGAAACAAATAAAAATCATGACAATGACTATCATTATGATCATTAATCGTGTCCAAAATCAGAGACCGATATCCCGAAAAGTAAAAAAAAAAGTATGCATACACGTCGTCACTTAAGTTTTCAAGACGGAAACACTCGAGAAGATTTGAGAGTTAAAGACAAACTTCCCGTGTGCTCCTAGGCCAGAGCTGTATCAGCTAACAAGTAGTTGGTGTCCGTAGCCGCGTGTGCGGTTGCTCCCCGTCGCCGGATCGGAGCAACAATAACACCCGGGGCCTTTCCAAGTTTCACTCGAACTTTGCGTTCCTCGCGGCGACGCGAGATCGTAAAGGAGACAAGCGAAACACAAAAAAAAAGAACAACCCCACGGGCAAACCGTAAATGATGACATTTCTCCGGTAGATCCCATAAACCGTCGTCGGCGGTGTAATCCGGCGGCACGGTATAATACAACGTTATAGCCAAGTCGCCGGCGCCCCCATGTATATGCCAGGCAAATATAGATCCAGCGGATACCCGTACACTATCCTGTTTTGTTTTACCTCCAACAATTTCCGTGTCTTTGCCTTCGTAACCTCCGGCCACTCCTTCGTATCTACGCTCCGTATATATAGATGAAAGGATTTCATATTTTTCACAGAGAAAAGATGTTGCGGGGAGAGGGGAGGGGGGTTCGCCTTGGTCCCGGTACACGATGCATAAGTATGCCGTCGATATCAATCTCAATATCCCAAGAGCGCGGAACGGGATATCGAGGCGGGGGCGATGCTGGGGAGATGCTGGGGAGATGCTGGGGCGATGCTGGGGAGATGCTGGGGCGATGCTGGGGGGATGCTGGCTCCAACAGCGGAAGAAAAAGAGATGGCGGAAGAGAGTGAGCCATAAGCTTTTCTATTCCGATATGGGGGGAGGGGGGGCAAACAGAAAACCCAAGAAAACGTAATGGAGGCTGGGGGCTCGCCCTTGGCGAACCTGCTCACTTCCGCATCGTTCTTTGCATGTCACAGGTACAAATTTGTGTAAGACACATGCATGGGGTGCGGTAATGTCGTTTGGGGAAAGACACTGCAAAAATATGTCTATTTTTGCAACTGTATTCATCCATCGCCATCGGGAAAACTGGGATCCATAAAGGGAGCGGGCGGGGCAAGATGGACCGGCGTTCTACTGGTTTTGGATGCTGGGCAAAAATTGGGAAACAAAATATGGACCGTTTTAAACCGGTGGACCATTTTATCCCCGAGCTTCGTACGACGGGCGGTAAACGACTGTGGCAGGGAAGAGGTTTTCGAAACCACATATATAGCCATTCCGCGCTCGCAGAATCCTTCCTTCCCGTTCTTGCGGTTCCACGAACAGGAACAACCGATGTTTTCCCATTTTAGACGAGGCTCGTCGAACCGTACAATAAACTTGTGAGCTTTTTCAATTTTTTTTTCCATTCTTCGACAGTTCCGAGCGAGCGGAAGACCCGTCCCGTTGCAAATATTGTGTGCCAATTCCATTCGAGAATCTTAGCTGTAATGTAGTATCGCTCCGGGCTCCGGCGGAACGTGCCGGTTGAGAAAGGAATCAATATGCGAACCGGTCGGGGGAAAACACGTCGTTGTGTTATCTATCGGGAAAAAAAGAGGAGGATGCTCGACGTATCTTCGATAGACTGCGGATAAATATAGATGTGCTTATCTTCTTTTTTATTGTTATTAAACGCGAGAAAATATTGAGATATATCATGGAAAATTTCACGGTATTGAGAATGATTCCATTTAGATCGGTAGCTTTTATCTAAAATTATTTCGTAGGGTACGGAATTCATTGCGATAAAACTTTATTGATATTTATTTCTATCAGCTTCGAAAAATTAATCAATCGTTGGAATTTTATTTCTAAAAATACCAGGCCAACTATTTATCCGAAATAAATCGAGTATAATTATGTTTGTAACTGATAAGGTATAAATTTAAATTGAATTGTCAAAT
This sequence comes from Ichneumoninae sp. B BG-2022a, assembly GCA_030522725.1. Taxonomy (NCBI): domain Eukaryota; kingdom Metazoa; phylum Arthropoda; class Insecta; order Hymenoptera; family Ichneumonidae; species Ichneumoninae sp. B BG-2022a. The sequence continues at coordinate 20,816 of JAPYZD010003299.1, forward strand.
GATGAAAGAGTGTATGGCAACGAGATTTTTATTTAAAATTCTGTGATAAGAATAGGCAATTTCAATAAATCCTCCGATATTTAAAAATTTATTTCACGCCAATAATTTATCTGAATTAGATCTAATAAAATACTCCACGAAATACGTTTGTAACTGATAAACTATAAATTCGAATCATCCTGTCAAATAATGAAAGTAGGCATGGTAACGAGACTGCATACCGAGTTTCTTAATGCATAAATCTTTAAAAGTTTCTAACGCCAAATACGTCGACGGATTTAATTACGCTACGACAAGTTTAATTGTTATTCACTACCATGCGTGGGAATAAGAAAATGAATGGCCGTGAAGCTGATTCCGGCTTAGTTATTGTAAAGATTCACCTGCACAGGGCAGAGTGAACAATAATGGTTTCAGAATGTTAAAAAAAAGATGCATACTATATATACTATATGTATACTGATATATATACTGATGGCATATTATATGCTGATATATAGGAGAGAACGGGCAAAACGGGACCACAGATCGGCATGCATCGATGAGGTGAAATGGGACATCCTAAAATGTTGGGAAAATTACGTTTTTAAAAACGAAATGATTTTATAAGGATAATTTTAGAACGTCCCATTGTGCCCCATCGATGCACTTCGATTTTCTGACCCATTTTGCCTCGCACTCACCGTACCGATATATATACTGATATACATAGGGCAAAATGGAACATCCTCAAATTATTGGATTGTGTTTTTAAAAAACACAATCATTTATAAGAATAATTTTAGAACGTCTCATTGTACCCCATTGACGCATTTCGATTTTGTGACCCATTTTGCTCCGCTCTCACCGTACCGATATATATACTGATATACATAAGGTAAAATGTGACATCCTCAAATTATTGGATTGTGTTTTTAAAAAACGCAATCATTTATAAGAATAATTTTAGAATGTCTCATTTTGCCCCATCGATGAATCCCAATGCGCTGCCCTATTTCGCCCCGCTCTCCCTTACAGACGGTATGTAGAGAGAGAGCTGGAATCTATTATCCTCGTCTAGTGAAAACTCACGAAGAACGAACGAAGCTCTGTAAATAAACAAGCGCATTTCCCGTTCGTTCATTCTTTTTGTCGCTTTTCCTTTTTTACCGCCTCGCCTCGAGCTCTCGCAGTATGTATTCTCGAACCGTTGCTGCGCACTGAAGCCATCGCACGGCCCACCCTTCATCCGCGACGCGTCGCGTGAATAATCGCTCGCCGGAGCGTCACAGCGGAATGATAATGAAAATGAGCAAGAACTCACCGGTAAATGCTACACCGTCGCGGGTACATTACATTCGCGAATAACTCTCTCACCGGTTGGTAAGATTATTCGGTTCTCTGCCGGACATACGAAAATGCAAAATAGTATCAACGCCGCGCGAAATAACACTGCAAGAACTCGGATAGCTCGTCTGCTCATCCACGGGCACTATCTACTTCGTCGCAACCGCCCTACGCTCCGACCGACGTTCTTTTCGGAGATTCTGTTATCTCGCAGGGTAGATGCAACTTCCCTATTTTCTATATGATTTATGGCCCATTATTAATAATAATAACAATTATTATTTTTATTATTTGTTTGGAATGATTATTTCGTATTTCCATTCTCATACTTCAAGAGTGTATTCACATATATCGACATATAGTGTCATATATTGAGAAATATATTTCTTCAATATGTGAAATATAATGTAGTAGTAATCCAAATTCTTCGCCTCAGTAATGCATGTTTCGAGGGTGACGCGTGTATACACGTGTGATTTTTTCCCCCTCCGGCTAAGGGTCATTAACTGAGACCCTTCAGTTCCAAATATTATATAACAAATCGGATATTAAATAAATACTTATTTGCAAAGTATATAGTAATTTGTAAATGTATATTTATCAATTTTAAATCCATAATAATAATGATAATAATATTTTTATTATTATAGATTTGAAATTGTAGTTTCCTCGTATTCCCATTTTCATACTGTGAAAGTATTTATATATCGACATATAGTGTTATATTTTGACAAATATTTCTACGATATGTGAAATACAATACAATAAATCGGATATTTGTAGAAATACATTTCTGCAAAGTATATAGTAATTTGTGGGTTTATAATGTTTATATTAACTGCAAAAAAATACTTAATTCGTACATGTCGGTGAAAATCGGATGGGGAGTGACGAAGACCGTCAAATCAACTGTTGTTATTTCGCTTCCTCGCCGAGGAAGCTTTTATTTTTTTTAACTTACGAGATGGAATGGAAGGCGCATCTTGAGAGCATGGAAGACTGTCTTCCGTATCACTGGCTCCGTTATCTTTACTATTGTCTCTCTATCTCCGAAGGCCGAGGCGTAGAAACTTGCTCCGAAAGCGGATGGCTCAAAATTCGAACCCTCGGATCACTTATCGAACTATACCGGCGAAGTTCGACAAACGTTTCTCATCTATAATTTCGTCGATATATCACAATACCTCTATAGCAATTAAATAATTGTTTTATTGAAAAAAATATAAAAATTAATTGTGAAAAATAAATAAATAAATTTCCAGGAAATTTGCCTCGCGTGCTCCGTTCGCGTTTTTGTTCTCTCGTACTCTCGTAACCTCGTTGTCGAGGTGCTAAGGTTGCACTGGTACACGGGCCACGCGATCCACTTGACTTAACTCACCGAAGCTCCAGTTTATCCCCCACACGCGCTTTCACGCAGGCAAAGAGAGATGTGGTTGTCGCTTCGTCGTCGTCGGGCGTGGAAGGTCCACGTTGCTGCTCCGGCGGCGACAGCGTATCCTCTCGCGTGCCCGTGCAATTTACACGGGTAGCATCGCCGAGTCAAAAAGGAGCCTGACAGCGAATGTGTTGGATTCCTCTCACTCGGCTCTCCGTATCTACTTTTTTTTGGTCTTGCTTGAATGACGAAAGAAAGGGGAGGAGAAATGCGAGCGCGGCAACAGAGGAGAAAGAGAGCGAAAAGGCGCGAGGAGATCGAGTGATACCCCCGAGGGGGCTCCGAGCCGTGGCAAACTTGTACGTTACTCGCCACGGTCACTCTTCCATATTCCGGTCCCGGATACGTAGGTTAGTTCGCGCGCGGAGAACGTTTGTACTTTATTCAAATGAATTTGCCACATCGATCCCAACCTACTTCCGACCTGCTCACCGGTCCAGCGGGCTCTTGCTCACATACATTTTACCTTAATCAAACTTCCATTTTTTTTTACTTATTAAGTAATAATAATGATTATTATTATTGAGTGTTGGTATATTAATTAAATTTATTATATTGTATTATTAAGGTATATTAAAAATTCTTTGACATCGAACGCCTCCTCCATCGAACGCCTGTTTCCGATGTCACCACCTCGCTGCTAAAAAACGCGGTTGAATCAACTTAAGATTCAGTCAAGGAGTTTCAAATAAATGTTCAATTGGTAGAACAATATATTTTAATGCTGCACAAATGTGATGAATTTATAAAATAAAAATTGTTGACCTAAATAGTCCCTTAGCTTTACCAACAAAATATTTATTTGAACATCCCTGCCCGAATCTTTAGTTGATTCAACCCTATTTTTATCAGTGCTTCGGTCAATTTACACCTACATCGAACAAAAATAAAAATCTATTCGATAACCGCAAGTTCACCACAGCAGCAGTAACGATATCTAATCTACGTAATCGAGATTGGACGGTGAGTGTACGAGAGAAAGAAAAAAAAATCTAGTAACTTAAAATACAAGGAACTACAAGCTTAATGATGAGTTCGCGGGATTGATTTCTTGATCGAATCGACGCGGATATGTGAGCGTTCGGTAGCACATATAAGCGCGGAGTTTACTCGAATCTCGTTTATCTGCAACATAGAAAATACATCTGTATCCGTGCGGAGACACGGCTATGTGCGCTTTATACTTCGGCCGGATTGCCGGCACCGGCTCGCTAACAGGTGGAGAAAGGAGATGAGAAAGAGAGAACGGTCCGGAACGCGCGGAGCGGCGGGGAGGGGAAGTGGAGAAGGTACACCAGCTACAGCAGAAGTAACAAACAGCGAGGGACGAGGCCGCCGGAGATCGCAAAGTCTCCCGGGCTCCACCGAGAAAGTGACGTAGATCTCGATTCTGTATACGAGTGAAAAGAGAGAAAAAAGAAACGAGATCACGCTCAACCGAGAGCGCTCTCGTTTGGACGTTCGGAGAGATGCGAAGTTACAGTTCTTCTCTTTTTTCGTTTATTTTCTTTTTCTTTTCGCGTTCGTTCGATCTCTCGATGCTCTCCGCATCGCTCTCGACGAGTCACATCCGCAGGACAGCTTTATCAATATGATTAATTAAGTAACTTATTCGTCGGTGAAATTTTTACGCACGAACGAGATTTCAATCTTCAGGCGATTTATGCAAGCGGGTCTCATTTGTTATCTCATTTTATCGCGTAGTCCACGAAATATACACGACAGTCGTCATAGTGGCTGGGTCAAACTTCGTTACCCCAATTATCGTGGACCACGGATTTTTTGTTTTTTTTTTTTTTTCGAATTTTATCAATCGCGATTAATCAACTTTTATTGGACGCTTCGAGGTGGGCTAGGAGCTCCGACATCGATCCAATTCAGACGGTCTCTTATTAGATTAGTTATCGCGACAGAACCCGATAAAATTTTCATTGCGATCGATCTTATTCGAATTGATGCAATTAATTGCCCATCGGACGTTTCGTACCAATGAGGAAAAAGATGTCGGAGATCTCGTTGAATTTAATTACGTTCCACTGCAATACTGTTATCCGCAATTTAACTTGTCACGCCAATATATGGAGCAGATCCAATTTACAGCGGTAAAAAAATGTCCTTTACAAAAAATATATGAGTTCTATTATTGTTTAAAATATTTGTTCCATTCACATTATTTATTCCATTCACATTCCCTTCTGGTTTTTTACGACACCCCATACCGATTTCCCCCTAGCACTCCCTACCCGCACTCAGCTAAGCTACCTAACTTCCAGTGCGTTCGTAGCCGACTTAGCTACTGTATCGCATTTGCCGGACACGCGGGGAAACTACGGAAAACCCGTGCCAGTACAGACGGCCATATTCTACTGATCCTCCGGAATTTTTTCACTTGAGTAAAGTGCAGAAACACCAAAAGTCACCCATCCAAACACTGACCACGAACGATCTTGCTTGACTTTGGATTCCATCGGAGCCGTGTGCCAACCGCGCATCCACCGCTGTCGTCGTATGAGTTCTATTATTTTTTAATATATATGTTCTAGTTTAAATAAAAATGAAACGGCTTTTACAATTTTTCATATTTGGGTTTGGGGTTTTTTTCGTACGATCAGAATACCTTTAAAGAGAATCCTTCGTGGGCAATTGACGATCGAATTTTTCATTGGCGAGAAAAAAAATAAAACACGTTTTACCACCTAAAATCGATGGGAACCCGCCTTAATTAGTATCAAGTCGGATAAAGAAAATTCACCGGCGCGTCTGCTCTTGATCACACTTTTCTCCATCACCTACAAATGTCTCACTCGATCTTGCGATCTTTTCTTTTTCCCCATTCCTATACACGGAAAAAAATGTCATTGAATCAAAAAAAATTATCATTGATTCAATTAAACGTAACCATTGCGGGCTGCCATCAACATAAGTAGTTCATGTAACATCTGTAATAGTATGCATTTTCTAGAACGGACTCCAGCA
>JAPYZD010003300.1:0-17485 GCA_030522725.1 Ichneumoninae sp. B BG-2022a
CGCCCAGCCCCCCCCCCCCCCCCCCCCCCCCCCCCCCCCCCCCCAAATTGAGAGTGCTGAGGTATGTAACGAACGATAATGAACTTTTTTCGTACCCACAACTCCCGAGAACACAGAAAAACAGAAAACGATCAATTCGACTGTGCAGAAAGGTGCGGCAGCCTAAAAAACATTTGTATATTTAACATGCATTTTCTATCCCAAAATGTTTTTCCTCATGATCGTTCCCATTCTTCATTTTATTTTCGTTTCCGAGCCTTTTTGGTTTCTCATAGAGGAAGCTTTACTTCTTTTTAAACCCAAAAGAATTGTAAAGTTACCACAGAAAGAAGTTTGTGAACGTTTCCGGACAACAAGTGTTTGTATAAATGCGTAAACGCTTTCGCCAGCGAAGTCGCGTATTCCCCATGGTTGAAGAGCCGTCAAGTATCTATCGTAACCGGCCGAGACAGTCCGGGAAGAGTGTTCGAACAGATATTTCACCAGTTCTCGAGGCACGCAAGAAAAAAGCCGGGGAAAGTACTTCGAAAGATTAGATTGCGAAAGTCTCTCTCTCCCCCCAGCGTTTTCCCTCTGGTAAACTTTGGCTGCACACTCTCGAGAGTCTCTTCTGGTCTACTCCGCGGGAGAGCTCGTTGAAAATTTTCATTTGAAAACGCATCCAGCATCGTCCGGTACACGCCGTACCGGATCCGTCGTTCGCCCGGTGTACCGAACGTTGTGTACAACGGGAAGGAAAACGTTTAGACATATCGAATGGCAATGCAAACATTCCCGATGAATATTCTCGGTCGAGAGGCTCCCCGCAGCGGCATCCTCGCGCTGTGTTGGATTTGGCTCGATTCCACGGGTTATATTATCGCGGTCGGGGTGTACAGGCGGAGACGTGGAGCGGTGAAGGAAAGAACACAGATGAGGAGCTCGGAGAATACCGTATCTCTGTCACAGTCTTGTTTCCCCCCGTACTTCGGTCGAGAGCTGCATCGGAAGCCGACGAACGCGAGGAGGGACGAGGCGAAAGCGAAAGCCCCGTGATAGAGGGATATATCCGTATCGGTGGCCCGCGATATTCCCTACCATTCCGCAATTTCTGCCACGGTCGTACACACTCGTAGGGCCTCGGGCAAACCTGCGAAATCGTCGAAACCCCGGTGTACACAGAGAGTACGTACGAGTTATCCCGCTATAGGTATAAAATTTTGCCTCGCGGGGAAGATACGAGCCAGGGGCGCGAAGAGCAAGGCTTCTGGTTCTGGTCGTGGTTTCTGGTGCGGTTTTATACAGCGGGGCGCGTAAACGGAGAGACCGCGGCTCTTGGAACCGCTCCACACGATACATCGCGCGAAGCCCACCAAATACGCCGGATACTTCCGACTCCGTGCGCTCCAATGTAATGCGACGCAGTGTGTGCGGAACTCACGCTACCTCGTACTCTTGCGCACACTACTTCTGTTGGAGATTTTTGGCATGTCGCGTCGTTCCATCCATCCACTCGCTGGTAATCTCCGGACAGTTTCTCGTCCAAGGGAAACTCGCGCGAAACTTCGTCAAACGTCATTTGTTGAAAATATGTAGAGGTACCTCTTGGATATAACGAGAAAATGAATGTAATAAAAAAAATTGTCGCTATTTGTACCGATAAATAAGTAAATAAAAAATACCCATGTAAGGGTGTAGAGGCTCTGTGTAAGCATGGCTTATATTATGCCCTTCTGACGCTAGAGTATCTATATATTTAGTTATTTATTTAGTAGTAGTAGGGGATGCGCTTTATTAGCCTCAGTAATACAAGATCTGTGATTTTGATGTGATTTTTTTTTCTCGGTCTAATAGGCCATTGACCAGGGTTCTTCAGTCCGTATGTTTGTATTTGTCTGAGGAGAATCTCATAAATATAAAATAAAACATTGTTTGTGGATGAGAGCATACAATCGATTAATATATTACACTAATAACTGAAGCTGCCCTGTTCGTAGCTCTGTTTCGTTTTATTCTAATGAGGAAATTATTTCAAAAATAGTCTGTGGTGGAAATTTGTTTGTTGGAAGCTTTCTAAATGACGGGATGATGGATTCGAGATTGTTGCCCTGCAAAGTTCATACAGAAACTTTTTAATCGATCTGTGATCGGCTGTATTTTCGTGATGGAGTGTTTTAGCATTTGGTTTGAGTATTTATAGCGCCCGCTGCAGTATAGCAGCGGTTCGATGGGTTGTGAAGAGGCTTTGAGTGGCTTCGTTTTGTGAGGTGGCGGCGTCAGATTGTTTCGGCGGTTTTTTATGTCATCGAGAGCTTGATTTTCGCTTTATTCACTTATCTTTAAAAAAAGATTCGAATTTACCCAACTATCCCAGAATGACAGTCCGATAATCACGAAAAAAAACATTCGAACAAACTCCCACGACAGTTGGAATCTCAATCAAAGTTTGGTCGCTCTTTTTTTCAACCCGTATGTTTTCACCGAGTTTCGAGCGACGTCGCCCGATGGCCGTGCGTCCCGGGGACAGTTTATCATTTCTTCCGGGCGGGAAAATAAGAAGCGACAGGAAGTAACGTGAAAGGTGGAAAATCAGGCCACGCATAGATCTCGGGTTTTCCTCGCTCCCGGCGAATAATCATTTATCCCCCGAAGTGGCCGGAGAGTATACATTGCCAGCGGAGTCCGGAGGATTGAGGGTTGCAGCGGGGGCTCGAAGTGGCCTCGAAACTTTAGTTTCCCACCCGCAGGTACATACACACACACACCTCTCCCGCTCGCTTCCGTTGGCCCCACAGTACATCGCACATAGTATATATAAGAGTGTACATGGCAAAGTGGCGTGCAGTATGGAGTTGAGCAGTGAGATTTGGAAAAGTCCGTCGACGATAAGAGAGGGAGCTCGAGAAAACGCGAAAGAATAATGTTTGGAGGAAAATTTTCTTCGCTCGCGGTATCCGCGCTTGTTCTCGCGCCACTCTCCGGTCTCAGCCGTCCGGGACGCAGGATGTTAATTTCTCGGAGTTTTGGAAGCGAAGAGTGCGGGAGAGAAACAGGGGGAGAGAGAGTGGCGAAGGTAGGTCGGATTTTCACGCTCCCCATCCTCCTCGCCGCAGACTCTCCGGTCTTTCCGCTACGTGTACCGCGGGCACGTTCCCTCATTGGAGATGAGCCTCCGCCTCCTGGTCTCGCTACTGGTACCGCATGTATGCGCGCACACGCGCGAGCGGGTATGACGAAACACGACGAAAGTTAGAGGAGAGGAGTTCGGTGGAACCTCAACTGCATTGCAGAATAGCTCATGGGTGGGCTATCTATAGACGTAAGCTAGCGTGTAACCAAATAGGAACCGAGTGTCACTCGGGGGTGACAAAACTCATTAATACCGATCTGCTTAATGCCCCGTCGCGTGTCCGGCATTAATCTACTTAAAAATATCTGCTTACTAAGTCGCGAGTTCTATATTTCATGATTGTGTGGAAGCGAGGGTTGCTCCAGCGAGGGATCGGTGGTCGAATTTTTTTTCTCTTATTTCGCATTTATTCGTTGGTTTTATTTTATATTGTTTATGCACATCTTCTCGCCCGTCTTTCGATACCTTCTGGAAAGAATTCGACGGTAAAATAATTATGCTGAGTACACTTTGGATATGCGGATTCGATGGGGATTTTGGTCTGGACTCGAGCTGGTCGTGGCATAAATTTCGAACTAACTAAATCACCGAGACGAAGCCCAATGCTCCGAGGGATTTTTATTTTATTCGAAAAGAAAGAAAATAAAAAAATTGTCGTTGCCGCCTGCAATGTTATCCGGAAAACTCGAGGACCGAGGGAGAAACTTTACTTGACGCACGAGTAGCGGAATTTACTTTCAACTCGTCGGAGCACTTTTCACCCACTTCGAGGGTATGTACTGAGCGGATACGTACGTACACTGTTAAGAAAAATTGTAAATTTAATGGACCAATATTGGAAGCTTTTATGCATAAACCAGTATATTAAATTTAATGCACAGATATTATGTAATTTTAGTACTATTAAATTATTTTTATTAAAAATACCACTTTTTAATTATTTTTGATTTACCGTACATTCATTTTACACAACATTTGTATATTAAATTTAATATACTAGGTTATGCATAAAAGCTTCCAATACAAGTACATTAATTTCGATGCATTTTTTACAGTGTATAGTACATCGTCGAAAAATTTCGTAAGTCCCGAACGTTTCTTTCGGGGCGTTTTCTAAGATGGAAGAATAATTTTCTCGACGCGGAGAACGAATGCCTGGAGTGCTGTTCGGGTTTACCTTCCTCTTCGCGTCGGAGCCGTGTGGAGATAAACATCCCAGCGGGAAGACTCAATTCGTCACGCATTTTTCGGTGCCAAACGCCGCAAGTTGACGCTCAAGCTGTTACCCTTTATCGCGCGAAGTAATTCTCACGCTCTTCAGAATAATCTATATGTATAAAGGGCTTGAGGAAATAAACTTGAATAAAATAAAATAAGATTGAATAACATTGTCATAAAAAATACTACATTTTTCCCCACCTAGAGATCATTAAGATAGATTACAATAAAAGTTGATCCGGGTATCGTCGTCTTTAACCCTTTACAAGTTAGAGGATGATGCCCAACTCACATTGACGAACTTAATTAATTTTGAATTTTGGGTTTTGAAGTCTCAACGCTCAGTTTAATTTTAATATCGCTTCGGCCGGAATAGTCAATTAAGAATCAACGAACCGACTATCGAATACCAAAGAAAAAAAAATATATATATACATATAAATATTGTATCGAATGTAGAGATGAGGATTGACTGAGATTGACTGAGACACACACGATATTATACATGGAACTGAAATAGCTCGATATAACAAATGACAAAACGTACAGATTATCGATTCACGAGATGACTACAGTCTTAGTCAGTTTTTGAAAAAGAGCAGACGTCTGACAGTTCGTTCCAGAGATAAATAGAGGCGATTGTAATTAATAATATCCGCCCCAAAACCAAATACGCGAGTTATTTTTTTCGCTCAGTCAGATTTTATTCAGATTTTAGTTCTACCTTGTAGGTTGGGAACTACACTGTACTCACATGAGTATGTAATCTCTGGTTACGTAAAAAGGGATCTTCCCGCTTATACAAATAAATAATTATACGATCCGCAATGAATTTTCAACGTATTACAATCTTCCACTCATGAATCCATCGGATCAACGTCTTCAGCAAAACCTGTAATCTTGCTATGAATCTCACCCATTGCAGTCATTGGCTATTCGACCCCGTCACCGTATTCCACATTTTTCAGTGAAAATAATGAATGAAAAAAAAATGAAACGTAAAGACAAAATTTCCCTCGAACAGTGAGCGCAAGAGTTTGATCCGCAAGTTCTATCTCCGTCTGACCGTGGTCCCCGACTATCCGGGAGCCGCTTTCCGCGGTTTCTATGGAAGGGTGACCTGGTTTCTTGCGTCGGTCTGTGCATACAGGTTACACGTATCGCGCGGTGAGTACACATACAGAGAGTGAGCCGGAGCGAGTGAGAGAAGCCCGAAGCGTGATGTACTCCCGCGGGAGGTTGCTCGTAGAATAGGAATTATTAACGCAAAGACTCGTGTAGCGTTAGCGTCGAGGGTTAACGAGCCTCCGGCAGAGGCCACACACTCCCCAGTGGCATTCTCGAGTAGGCTTTTCGACCGCACGACACAGTGAAATGGGAAAAGAGAGAGTTTGCAAAAACGGTCAGTCACCTCTCATCTCTCTTCTGGGCACTGTAGAGAAAAGAAGGAAAAAAAAGGAAAGAGTCAAAGGATACGCGTACGAGACGGAGGAGCCGGAGAGCAGCGCGTAGTCGTGGCCTTATGTTGCCCAGATGTTGACAATTTTTTCGCACCCTGCCAGCAGACATGAACGAACCGGCGCACTGCTGTTGAGACGCAGGCGTGCAGTGCAGAAAGTGCAACGCGGCAACCTCTCCACGTGCGAACCCGCGCAGCACCGGAGAAACCGGTGCAAAAAGATCTCGAAAGTACGAAACAAGAAGAGTTCGGCGGGAAGCCGAATATCGCAAGAAGTGCATCGGAGTAACGTTCAGCAGGACCGCGTACAAACGAATGGTTCATTCTATCGTCGTCGTCATCCGCGAGTTAATTTCATTGACGACAACTCGCATCCTCTTCCTTATCCTCCCCCCCCCCTCCCTCTTCCCTCATGAAACCGGACGGGCCATCCTCTTGCGCTTCATCGAGTCATTCATAACATTGTGTTAACGACCGCACGCGTTTATACCGAGAAGTGAAACGAGCAGAGAAGAGCTTCGTGACGACAAAATGTTGAAGGAAAATTTATTAGTTAAGATAAAAGATAATGTCAAGGAATTAAGGCGTCATTCAAGGAATCAGAAAATCTTGAATTTGGCAATTTTTTAACGGGTGAGGAATAAGTATTTATTTTCCGTAGGGTGAATGATGAAATTCCATCGAATATTTCCATAAAAAGTTTGGTGCTGGTGGTTCGCGTTCTTTTTGTTCTTAATAAAGCCAGTTATGATAAGCCAATTTCGACCGATACGGAAATTTGAGATGCTCGAGTTTCACCATAAATTTTATCCTCGAATGCGAATCACGAAGTTTTCTTTGCGCGTAAAAAATTAATGATATCCAACAGAGGAGAGCTTCGACGAAGAATTCCTCACCCGAGATCAATTTTAATTAAGGTTCTCGGTCAGGGGCCGGTACCCTGCTGAACCTTCGCTCTATCTCCGCTTCAGCTCACCCTCCAATTTACCGACTGACTAGTACAGCTTCATGACAACAACATTTTTAAGAGAAACTTATGGTTTAAGATCAAACGAAAATGTCACGCAATCAGTACGAGTCATTCAAAGGATCAAAAAATCTTGAGTTCAGATTAGGATGTGATTTTTGAGTTTGGCAATTTTTTAACTGTTGCCGAATAAATACTATATTTTTCCGTAGACTGGATAATGATATTAAAAATATTTGGCGTTGGTTCGCATTCTTTTTTAGTCTTAATAATGGGCCAGTTTCGACCGACACGGAGATCCTCGAATTTCACCATAAATGTTATCCTCGACTGAAAATCAAGAAGTTTTCTTTGAATGCAGAAAATTAATGATATCCAACAGAGGGGAGCGTCGGCGAAGAATTCCTCGTCCCGAGATCAATTTTAATTAAGTTTCTCGATCAGAGGCCGGTGGCCTGTGAGCATCCTCTCTCCCTCTCTCACGCTCCGATTAACCGACTGATTAAAATCTCGAGATATAACTTCCCCTCGAATTCTTGCTTAATGTAAGAATTATTTGATTTATCGGTGCTAATTAAGATGCCCCAGTGGCCAAAGGGGTTTGCTCTTCTCCATTTCCTCGCGATTATTTCTGTGCCTCTGTTCGACGTCGAGGGATGCGGACGAGGGGATTCGTTACGCCACACCAACGAATTCAAAGGAAGGCTAAAGTTTCACGTGCCTGTGAAACTCATTAGGTGAGCTCATTCCATTTCTCGTTTCTTTACTTTCTAATGGTTTTATTTTCCCACTCTGTCTTACTCACTTTTAGCGAGAAAATTCGAGAAGGAGGGTGAAAACATCCCTCGAGAAGTGACGGATCGCGTGGGGGTAAAAGAAAATCGCACGTGCTGGCCCGGACGCCGAAGAGAGATGAACCGAAGAGTCATCAATATTCGTCAAAGTAGCGATAAACCGCGCCTGAGGGACGTACCAGCTAAGAGATGGTTCTGCGGGTCGGCAGGACTACGAGGCATGGCTCGAGGATGAGCCGAGATATCGAAGAATTTTTTTTTTCTCTGAACTCTTTTTCATCCGCTTGTTCCTTCACTTCTCCGATAACGAAAAAAATATTTATTTACGATGGTTTCGACTATGACCCAGTCTTACGTTGTTTTTTTATACATCACTATTGGTTGAGATAAAGCATCCATAATGGGAGAGAACCACAGGGCCAATACTGGCGTGTCGTCGGCCAGCGTCGGCCCTGTGTGTCATTCCCACCAGAGATGTATCAATTTTCATGAACATCAATTTTTGGAAATACTTTGCGTGACGTTGAGGAGCGAATCGCGAAGTCCTCGATAATCGAAATATTATTTGTATCGATTGACTCGTCGGAAGTCGCGATTTGAGTAGTTTTAACGAGCAACAAAAAAAAAATATATTTATCGTTGGTATAGAAATGGAGATTAATGACTCACCGCTAATGGGTTGAAACCTCGCCAGAGGATCGGAAAACTGGCGTAGTCTGTCGGTCACGTACTGTGGTGATTCTCCGTTCTGTTAAAAAAAGAAAGAAAAAAGGTAGCCCATAAAACACCAAGTAAAATATTTTTCCCGCGCGCAGTTTGGGCGACAGAAAATGGCAGTAACTGGGTTGAAAACGTGGAGCGGTGTACACAAGGAGTGGGACAGCGCAAGAGCTTTTCCGATTTATAAGAATGTAGCTGTAATAAAAATGCGGGATGCATAAGTCACGTGGTCGTAAAAGCTCGTCGACGTTGCTATAAAGAGGCTTGAGAAGTGGCGAAGCTATTTTATCTGTTTTCCCGGTATTTTTTTCCCATCAAACTCAGCGTTTTTTTAATACCTCGAGCAACGAATATAACATTTTTTAACATTAATGCTCGCATGCGGTTCTCTCTGAGGCAAGCGATCGCTCGAGGTCACTTTTACACCCCACGTCACAATTTCTAATGAAAAAAAAATATCCTACGATATTGCACATTTTTCAAAAGTTAATATATAAATGGGACGCTGCAAGTTTCCCTCCACACTGTGTATACCGTTACGTGAAACATTAACGATCTTCATTTTGCAGTTTTAACTGCAGATGCTCGAAGATTGGATTTTGTTGACAAACCCTTATAATTTTACCGACAGTTCGCGAGAAAACGAAAAGGTACGTAAAATCTTGCGATAGCTGGGAAGCATTGAGCTGCGGGCCGTAAAAATTTAAGTTTCAGCATCATCGGCTGCCGGAATGTTAGAGCCACTCCGCGCAACTCTTTCCGGTTTAACGATCATCCGGAAGAGTCGTATCAAAACTGTTACGGCAATTGTTCCACCCGTTTGGTAGCGAGGGAGGGGAGAATGGAATCGCACCGAGATCGAGTTATGATCGGTATCCACAATCGGGATTCCACGGGAAGTGCACTCTGGCAGAGGCGCAGGGTATCGGACCGGGCCGAACAGAGAGCTGTACTTGACCAAAGTTCCGAAATCGTAGGTCAGGAATCCAGGTCGCTGCCGTGGCAGGCGAGAGAAAGCTCGTACGGGCTCATATGCCGGCACTCAAACGTCCATTGGGGGAGTGTAATGTGCATCGTTCGTGATACTAAACCTCACCCACCCTCGCACTCAGACCTCTCGAATTTCCCCACGGGTAAACGGGTTTCGATGGTGCGCGTATGCGATACACGCTGCGTTCGCCAATTAGCGATCGGTAATAGAGATATAATTTCGAGGCAAATCGGCAGACTTAGTTTACGCAACTGGGCGGAACCCTCGAACGTTCTATTAATTATAATGAGGGACGGGCGTACAGGCTATGCATACAGGTATATCCCGATTGTCTAAAGTGAAATAGGTGTGTCCTGTGTGTATTAAGGGTTATATGCTGTATAACCTTCCTGGCGTTGGACCGTCGATACAATTACTTTTCGCCAATAAAATTGTATACAATATTTTTTTAATACATTTTATATAATTTTCAATATTTTTATAAATATGTACAATAAAACTTCGACGTTAGTGAATTCGTGCATAATTCTACATTTTCACTTGGGGAATGAGCTAAGCCAATTATTGCTATGTAAATGATATGATATATATTGCTTACACAAGAGACTCGAGCAAGTACATTTACGGTGTTCACTTCGCCGCCTCTTATCTTCAGGGCGTTTCTGTAGCATTAATTGCCGGACACGCGGAGAACTTCCAGAAGAGAAGCACGTCGAGTAGGGTTGAGAGTGTACGTCCACTCCGCAAGTTTATCCCCTCGACAGTGGAATCCGCACTCCTCTATCTGGTCCGTCGCGCCGGGCGCACGCAAAGCTAAAATTCCGTCTGCTCTAATCGTACCAAACACACGTACGTGCAAACACGCGCGCCCACACAGGCTCGTAAGAGAGACACAATTATGGACGATTTATTCCTCCGAGCGACAATTACTCCTAGCATTCTAGTCTATCTTAGGTACCGTCTGTGCTCCTGTACAAGCTTTCGCAGTCGACACGTTTCATGCGGTTGTGCAGGTGTACGAGTAAAATATGCACACTGAAGTACCAGCTGGCTTGGCTATAGCGAGAGAGTACAACTCTAGACTTTGTAACCATACTAGCGGCATGGCATTTTTTAGCAGTCCCAACGAGTTCGATACCTACGCGAGGGAAAATTAAAAATGCACGATCATGAATCGCAAAAATGCATACTTTCTTTACGGTTATGTAAATTCTTAGGGAAAAAATATACCGAAGAATTTTAACGATTTCTCCGAAGATAATGTATTTCATTTTATTATATTTTATTATATTTTAGTGATAGTAATTGTATTTATTGACAATGTTTTACATGGCACGAACATTGATACATTTTAGAAAATTATTTACAGTATGTATTTCTATTTCTATTGCCATCGGGCCATCGACCTAAGTCCTTCAGCCCTCATATATTTGATTTTATTGTAATTTATTTGATCATATTTTATTATACTTAAACGCCAACCTTGCCCCGCTTGACACTGGGTGAGGCGATGCGAGGCCTCTTTCCTCAGGCCGGGCCGGGCTCGGTCGGTAACAAAAACTGCGATCGCGCGTAGTTCGTGGAATTTTGAATGAAAAATAATAATTCAAACGGTAAAACGTCTACGCCGTTTTACCAAAGCCAACGCACCAACAGCGAGCGACATCGCCGAGTCTAATTTCGGAAATGGGCTGAGAAGCGAATAATTCGTCTCGGACGACGTCGTATCTCTCGGCGGGGATTACTATCGATGCTCTTGGGTACTATAGTGGATAACGTTAGCGAATGTTTCATAAAGATTCGCGAAGAGAAGACGAAGAAACGGGACAACGCGTTCGAGAGAGCGAGACTGAGAGTTTCAGACGGAGAGGGAGCGGAGCGATTCACGCTCGAGTCATCTCGGAACGGCAAACATCATAAACCCTGTAGGATAAGGTCGTCGGTGTTAAACGGTACTCTGGGACCGTTGTATAAATTATAACTGGAGCAGACTCGAGGATCGTCGAAATGAAATGCTTCGAGCCGAAATTATGCCCGAGCGCGTCGATGAAATTTTTTTTCCGTCTTCTTTTTTTGTTCTTCTTCGAGCAAAAAAAGTTTATCCTACCCGCCGCAAAACAAATCGCGGAGATGGCTTAGAGAGTCTCTTATAATATCGAGCGGCGGGGAGGAGCACGTGGAACGAGCCGAGCTAAGAAAACCAAACAGTAGTCATATAGATACCGAATATAACGCGTGGGATGCGTCGTAATATTTTCTTCTGGCTCAGACGGTCACGTCTCAATCGTTCGAACATAAAATACGTTTGTCAGGCCGATAAATCAACTCGGAATTTCGAAGGACCCCTTCAGGCTTCCTAAACTGTCGTCAAAGAGTGAAGCAAAAAAATCATTGCGGAATCCCAAAATCTAATTTCTTCCATGGTGAAGAACCGACTTCATCGCCGTTACCATTTTACGTCGAACAAAAAATAAATAAAAAGAATCCAACCAGCAGTTAAATATAATCGGCTCATCATCGACCCAGTTACGAAATTTGCTCAGCGATAAGGAGTCTTTTTTTCCGCCCGACTAAGTTTCATCTGCGTTAAACCGTACGACCGCCCACTTGTTGCCCTGGAAATTCGGTGGTTCCAATAATAATTAGCCCGACTCGCCGCAGATAGTTGCTTATTAAGAGCTCAATTATTAACTCCCATTAGTACCGAGGCGCGGAGATTTAACCCTCTACGGTGTATATTAATTTCCGGTTCACCTCCGAACCCCGTCTCTTCGAATGTGGTTAAGAGACAGGGGGTCAGAGAGGGAAACTACTCTAGACTGGGTGCTTCTGGATGTAGCTGTGCAGCTAAAGCTCCTCCACAGCTGACACGACGAGGCGACGGTACGACGAGAGCGTATAACAAGGGGGTGAGGGGGGTGGGGAGTAACGAAAGTCTAGAGCGCGGTACCGACGGATGAGTGAGCGAACGGGGGCCTCGAGGGTCCTTCAGAGTTTCAACGCTCGCGTTCCACGTACAGACATACTGGATACAGGCAAACCACACATCGGCTATGCTATACCTCAACCTCCGAACTATATAACCTTTACTTTGCATACTCTGTGCAAACCTCTTGGCCAATGTAAATAATACATAAACTTGCGCCGAGGCGCTTTATGCGCCCACGCGAATACGTTAATTACGGTATATGGGAAGAGGTGAAAAGAGCGACTAAGGGTCAAAGGGCAGAGAGGCAAAATGAAGATATCAAGGCCGGACGGGGCCGTGCGGGCACGCCAGGAATGGAGGCGATGCGAGTCACCTCAGTATATCGGGCTACATTTCTGACGAAGCTTTCTCCTCTTATCAACGATAACAACCGCGTAATACGATAAGCGTAACGACCTCATTTCGTTAATCGGTAGACAAATAGTTTTCGACTCCGCAAACTTGGGATTGTTCGAGTAGTAGAAAAATGTCAATTTAACGAATTTTAAAAACATATTTTTTTAATCAAATCACTGATTTAATTAATTAAATAATATGTAAAAATATGTAACCAGAGGAAATTTATGGAGCGACCGTGAAGTGTGCTTTCGTTGATGGAGCTGAACATTAATTATCGCGAGCATTCGCATCGTTCAGGCAGATGAAAGAAGGCAGTGTTTATTTTGCTCTCTGCGAAAAATCGCCAGTCTAGAGAGGACTTGGATATTAAGAGAACCATTAAACCGACCCCCATTACCCCATTTTTTATTTTGATAAAAAAAATAAAAATTACCGTATTTTTTTACCTATGCCTTTCAAGTTTTGAAGGGCGAGGCGAAGGTCGACAAAGCTCGTGAATTCGCTGCCGTTCCTCTTTCTCGTAGCGGTGTTCGCGAACAAACTCGGAGTCTAGAGTCGACGGTAATGCATTTATTTGATCGGGCGGAACTCGCGCGGCCCTACAGCGCGCTCGAGCTTTGCGCTCCGAGTAGGTAACGCACCACCTCACCGTGGTGTTGTACAGAGTACAAAGCTTTCTCGAACGAATAAGGAAACGGGAGCGCGGCGAAGACGATGGGATAGAGGGGGGGGGGGATGAACAAAGGGACGTAGCGACGTTCCCTATCTACCAGCACAGGAAGAGAGGAAACGAATTTTCCGCTTCTATCTCGAGTCCCTGCCTGGAGAATAATTAGATTATTAAATAGCGAGCGCGAAGGTGAACGCGAACGTTGCCGAGAAGAATGAAAAAACTTTGGCCGGCTGTTAGTTACTTCTTCGAAACTACAGCGGGAAATTTCTTTTTAGCCGGATAATTTTTTTTTCTCTCGACTTCCGTACTGACGTCGTAATTTATTCATTTCTAACCCATTAATTTTCTCGCCGGGTTTTTCGCCACTGTGTACTTGATGAAAACTTCATATTTTTCCGCGGATTTTCGTTTTTTTTTTGCAAGAAATTTCGTCCACTTTAAACCCATTCTTTCTTCACTTTGATTCTTATCTTCGTATCGATATTTTTTTTAACACTCCGCTATATTTATTTCCGCATGCCAGAACATTTTCTAGTTTTTTATGAATTTCCTCCAGACCCAAAAAAAGCCTCATTTCAAATACAGGCGTTCCGTTTCGCCCCGCTTCTTCTCTTATCTTCCCACCCAGAGGACGATTACTTATCGCAATTCTCTTTTTTCTTCTCCTAATCGATGCACCAAACTGTATCCTTCGACTAAGCGCTCGAAAAAAAACCTAAAAAAAAAGTGCTCCGCTATATTTATTTCCGGATGGCAGAAAATTTTCTAGTTTTTTATGAATTTCCTCGGAACACAAAAAAGCCTAATTTCAAATAGAGGCGTTCCGTTTCGCCCCGGTTCTTCTCTTATCTTCCAACCCAGAGGACGATTACTTATCGCAATTCTCTTTTTTGTTCTCCTAATCGATGCACCAAACTTTATCCTTCGACTAAGCGCTCAAAAAAAAAACCTAAAAAAAAAAGTGCTTCACGGTAGAACGATCCGCAAGGCCCCGATCGTGAACAATGCCCTCGCACATAGTTCAGACGCTTTCGCGGTAGCGCTTTTCGCTCTTACCCGCTCGGCCCGACCCGCCTCCCGCTGATGGAGGGATGCGAGAACTTTTCAAATTAACTCGGCGTGGCCCGCGCAAGCTAGCTGGCAGTCCCAGGGCTCGCAAAGTTGCAGCACTCGATCCGTCGTTTCACACGCGCCGCAGAGCCGCATCCACCGTTCGCGACGTTTCCAACCCCCGACCTTTGACCGATAGCTCTCGCGAGCCGCGCAAGCTAGCCGGGATTCTCATTCCCTCGACTCCCTGCTATATGCATCCGCAACGTATGGCGTAGGGCGTGTCGCGCGCCTGCACATCTCGCGGACTTATCGTCCGGGAGAAAGCGCCCGTGTACGGTGAAACTGTGACGTGCTCCGACGGGCGGAAACGTGCGCTCGCAAAAAATAGATTCGACCATGTTGGCTCAACCGCTTTTGTACATAGGGGAGAGCGGGGCAAAACGGGACTTTTGGGCAAAACGGGGTTTTCGGGCACAACGGGGTTTTTGGGCAAAACGGGGTTTTTGGGCAAAACGGGGTTTTTGGGCAAAACGGGGTTTTTGGGCAAAATGGGGTTCTTGGGCAAAACGGGGTTCTCGGGCAAAACGGGGTTCTCGGGCAAAACGGGGTTTTTGGGCAAAACGGGGATTTTGGGCAAAATTAAATTTTTCAATAATTTTTGGATTGGACAAGCTGGCAAAACTGGGCAGAAAAGCCTGATGTATCCGGTAGGGCGAATTCGGGCATCCAAAAATTATCGAAAAATGACGTTTTGCCCAAAAACCCCGTCTTGCCCCGTTGCCCCATTTTGCCCCGCTCTACCCTATATTTTTTTTATTCTCTCAATGCGGTCCGGAGCGAAATGCGAATTAAGCAGGCATACGGACTGGCGTGTTTTTCTTTCTCCTTTATTTTTTTCAACCCCTGGGCTAATCGGTCGATAAAGCGCTCAACAAACCGTGTACGAAAGGTTGACCGCAGAAACGGAGTGTCGAGGCAGTGAAAGATAAAATATATTGAAATAAAAATAATATAAAAAATATGAAAAATCGAATGATCGGTCGAGCGAGTTTGAGTCCTTTCTGTCCGGGGCTTGACGACGGGTTTCAGCGCGGTCACCGGCCGGAGACCGGCGGGTCTCTATCGCTCGTTCGGAGTACGTCGAACTCCCGTAAAAGGATAATCAAAGATTTTCGATAACGAACCTTCGGCGCGCGTTCGCCACGCCACCGTCTGTTACTGTGTGTACAGGAAACGAGTTCTTTTTTATTTCCATCTCTTCGCAATCGTCCCGGCTTGTATACAACGTCCCATCCAGGCAACTCGATTTTTATTTCTGCGCGCACGTATGCTAGGCGCAATCCCGTGGAAGCTCGCTCGAAATTGCTATACCGGTAGTCGCGCGGGGGTTGGTACAAACCCATTTCCTGTACCGCGGAATCGGCGGCGCGGGAGGGAGAGGGGTGGAGAGTGATAGAGGGAGGAAGAGACTGGCGAGTGAGTGTAGCGCACACAACTTCGAAAGTCACTTCCTGTTCACGGTACGTGAGCCGACGCTGTACGTGATAAAGTTAAGAATTTTTTCTCCGGCTCGACTGACTCGCGATCAAGTTGTAATTATCGTGTGTGCAGAAAACACACAGAGCATTCGAATAGAAGTGGCTCGATCGCAAGATAAATTGACAATCGTATTTTGCCGATACCAAGAATGAGAACCCCAAAAAAAATGATAATCTGGTAAAAGCCTCAAAATTCGGGAGGAAAAATAGATGACGAATTTTGACGATATCGCAGAGGCTTTAAATTTTTTTTGTCTCTCGCTAATAAACAGTGTCAATATCGCAGCGTCGACGAGTGGATAAAAATTTCCGGGAAACGTAGGCATGAGAGCCTCGTATGGGAGAATTTCGGATAGAAGTAAAAATTCTTCAGCCGGTAAACATTACGAGATCGACGTCTCCGAAGAATCCGAAGTAGCAGGCGCGGAGCTTTTATCGTAAAGCTCGGCCCGACTCGACGATATACCGCACGGGAGTAGCGTGCGAGAGAGCCGAACCGCGCGAGAGAGGGCGCGACGCCGAGATGGATAGATAGAGAGAAAGAGCTGGAGATAGTACTACGGGCTTTAAATAAGCACAATGTTTGCGCTTGCAGATAGCGCGTGGACCGCAATGTCGTCGGGGGGTCGACACTCTTTTGAGGTCCCGGTGATATACGACGCCGTGAGTATATACTATAACCGTTCCCCGGCTCGCCCGCAGACACCGAAGAAGAAAACTGACTACGACCGTATGAGTTTCTCTCCCGTCCCTTCTTACGCTGGCCCGGCCTTATTTTCTTTCCGTCACTTTACCTCTTTTTTTCTCTCTACTCTCTCCGGTCTTTTACACTTTCTCGATAAATATTCAACGCGGAAAACAAGAAATAAAATGTCCCCGCGAAAGATACAGAAGAAAGCGCGGAGATTGGCGTCCGGGGGTGGGGGGAGGAGGGGTTGTGGAAAATCTGCCGTCGACAGCGCGTGATAAAGCGAAGAGAATAGAAGGTAAAAAAAAAATCTTACAAATTTTTTTTTTCCACCCCTCGACGTATCAAACTCGTTTCCGGCGAACTGCACTTCCAACTGAAGAGTTGCTCTCGCCGAGGAAGGAAAAACGAACACGAGCGTTAATGGCGTACCGTTAAAACTCTACCTGGCCCTGACGCGCTTCCTGAATTTGTCCTTTAGACAAAACAAAAACTAAAAAAAAAAGGAGCGAAGGGAATCATCGAGAAAAGTTGTTTTCCTCTCGGCAGCGATGTTACGGGTATATGCGGATGCGTGTTGGACGTAATAGCACTCCTCTGGGTGTTCAACTAACTGGGTCATTGTGAGTACCTGCCACGTTCACGACGCAGGCAGAGATGCGCAGAAAAAGCTTTTTTTTTATTTTGTTTTACAAGTCTACGTGGATACGATCGAAATTGAGGGATCGAGAGACAATTAAGGGCTGTTGGGCCAAACCTGCCGATAATCGCCATAAGACAAATGTTTTAATCTTTGACATTAATAAGATAATATAGGGGAGAGCGGGGCGAAATGGGGCAACGGGGCGAAACGGGGTTTTTGGGCAAAACTAAATTTTCCAATCATTTTTGGATCGGACAAGGTGGCAAAACTGGGCAGAAAAGCCTGATGTATCCGATAGGGCGAA
>JAPYZD010003301.1:0-13424 GCA_030522725.1 Ichneumoninae sp. B BG-2022a
AATGTTCTTGAATTTTTTATTTCGATGAAAATTTGGGTTCGTTTAAAAATGTATATTTAGTTTAGTAATTTTATTTTTTTTTTTTTTTTTTTTTTTTTTATGATCTGCCACGTATTTCGACGTATTTTTTCCCGCTGAATACGAGTCCGCTGGCCTTTTTGGGGCTAAAGTTACAGTGAGACATTGAAAGTCTCGATTTTATGCACGAAAATTCGTTTTTTAGGATTTAAATGGAAAATATTGGATTGGGAGTAAAATAATTGTTATATTCGTGATCCGCGGAAAAAAATACGTGGAATATACGTAGCCTTGAAGGGAAAAAAATCGATTGAACAACGATTTTTAACTTTTTGAGCCACTTTTGAAAAAATTTCGATTTTCGTCATTTTCAAAGGTGGATATTATGGCTCCCAATGGAGCTAGGAAAAATCAGGGGTGCCGATCGTGCTCTACGTGAAAAAAATATACAAAATAGTGCCTTGTGCAAAGTTTTACAATCGTTTTATCGTCCTGTTCGAGGACGTTGAAAAACGTGAAAAATTGATTGGAAATATTTTTGTCGGTATGAAATTATTTTTTCCGTTTATAAAATTAACTGCGACGTATTCCAACATATTTTTGTGCGTTCAACATGAATCTGCTGGCCTTTTTGTACGTAAGCGTAGTGGGACATTAGTATCTTCGATTTTATGCACTGAAAACAGTTTGCTCTAATGTGAAATCGCATTTTTCGGATTAAAATGTAAAATATTGGGTTTGGAGGAAAATGAACGTCATATTCGTGATCAAGGGGCCGCAATATATTTTATGAAAGTGACGTTTCGGGAGATATGCGTTTTGGGGGATAACCGTTCGGGGACTATGCCACCCTACCATTTTATATTTGTCATATTTTGAATGTTACATTCTATTATTTTATATTATGTTATTATTATTGGTGGTTGTCATAATTATTGGTATTATTATTTTTTCTATTTTCATTTTGTTATAATTATTTTCTGGTGTATGTGCCTAGAGGACCTCTGGTCCTACCGTACGAATAAATCACTTACTTACTTACTCACCATAAACAAACTGCAATGAAATCGACGGCTTCGATAATTTGTTTCCCGCAGGTAATCGACATTGAGCGAGACATCAAGCTCGCGAAAGCTGGAAAGGAGGACTTGATCTACAAGACACTGGTGGGTCTGAGAGCGGACTTATCGAAGCCTCAGGAGACTCCGGAGATTCTTGCCGGAGATCGAGAGTCCAAGTCCGACAACGAGCCCTTCAATTCGCGAGTTTCATCGGGAGAGGATGACGGCGAGGGCAACAGCAGCGACGAGGAAAACTCGGATGATGAATCGAACGATAACGAGGGGGGCACGAAATTCGTTAATTCAGCTCGTCCGCGAAACGAAACCGTCGAGGACAAGAGAGCGCGGAAGAAAGCCATAAAGGATCAGCGAGCGGAGAAACGAAAGAGCAAAGTGAAGAAACACATAAAAAAGAGGAAAGAGAGCGTTTTTAAGAAGAAATAATGATAGATTTAACCAGCGACAAAATCATCAAAGAAATAAACAATTTGTAAATAATAACGAGTGTTGTTGGATGCTTTTTGTTTTTAATTTACTTGAAAGAAATTTATAAAAACAATTCTCGAGAAAGTTGTTTTCTGGATGGGAAGCTGGACTGAGTACCTGTCTTCAGTACGCTCTGGGTGGCTATGTGGCAAGCTCTTCTTATGCTCTCCTTCATCGGTAGTGCTGGATGATAAGCCGTAAAGTAAGCGAAGGCTCCGAGAAACGCATCGCCGGCACCCTGAAATAAAAAAAAAGATTTGAATTTCGATGTACCACTACCTGCGTCGAAAAAACGGAGTTTAACAATACACACAGTGGTATCTACAGGCGTTACTTTTTCCGTAGAAACGTGAACGATCTTCCGACTATCATCGTCTACTCGAGAGGCGAAAACGGCACCTTCAGCCCCGAGCGTAAGAATCACCGTGTTGCAGCCCTTGTCCAAAAGACAATCGACAGCTTCTTGAGCATTGGACAACGCTAACGGTCTTATACCCGTCATAAGTTGAGCCTATGAAAATAATAAATTAATTAATCGCCCTCGCTTAGAGAATCGTCGAGTTTTCTTCACCTCAGTCTCATTCACACAGAAGATATCGCAAGTCTTGAACAATTCGGGATATGGTTTCTCTACGGCGGGTGCTCCGTTCAGGATGGATATGCCTGTTGGACGATTATTCTGTGTCAATTAACATTGCAAAATAAATCGCAAATAGAACGGATGTATACTTTTTTTTTTTTTTTTTAATTACATAGACTGACCGTGTCCTTTGTGAAGCTTCAAAGCATAAAGAGTTGTCTCTATACAACTTTCGAACTGGCATAGCAAGACCGAGGCGCTTTTTATCGTATCTGCCGCGGCATCCACGTCCTTCGTGCTCAGCAAAGCATTGGCTCCCATAACTATAACTATACTGTTTTCTCCTGTACATAATTTTTTGACTTTTATACAGATTTCTTCTTTTTCACCAGTCTTGAGGTGGATATTATTATAAATGAGCAATATAATTAATTAGTAAATGAATAAATCAATAAATTAATTTTTAGGTATGATTATTCAATTCGTAATTACGCTAATTGCTAATTAATTAAAATTAATCATTTTATGTTTATATATGTTTATTGTTTATTGAGAGGCATGAAAATGGATGCCAACATTGAATTTGATCTTGAATGCTTAGTTCAGAACCGTCGATGACTCACCGTTCTCAGCTATGAGTATTTGAGCTGTACCACTGCTGACATCTTTTTTTACTTTAACATAAGAGACATCAACATTCTCAGATTTCAATAGTTTTAAGTACTCTGTACCAAAAATATCGGCTCCAAGCTGTAGAATGAAATATGATTTAAAGTTAGTTACTTTTATGCAAAAGCCCTATTTTCACACCACGTAAAGTAAAATTTTAGCACGATAAATACACAAAAAACTTTTTTTGAACTCGTGCGATTTTGCCACGTTTTTGGCCGAAGCTGAGTTGAACTCATAGTCATCGGAAGAAGCCTTATCGCACTAGTATCGTGAGTTATCATTTACTCCCCGGCCATCCAAAAATTTTTTGTGCCGATAAATAATGGGTTTCGTACTGAAGCCATGGTCCTATGTTACAGTAATATGCTATACCTATACCTACCGAAGCAACGAGGGATGTCGAAGCGCCAAGCCTGGCCGCTGTGACGCATTGATTGGCTCCTTTTCCACCGTAACTCCTCTCAAACTTTGTACCGCAAAGGGTCTCACCAGGCAAGGGTAACCTTGGTGCGTAACTGTGGAAAAATTTGTTTTTCGCAATTGTACTATTTACATTGTATCAATCTCTGCTAGCACTACAATCTCAGAATTCAATGAGGCCTGTTTTCAGTTGGAATAACCAAAGTGTCATACTTACCTCGAAAAGTCAATCATGCACGATCCAACGACGACTATACCTTCGGACATCGTTCGAGCGTTTGTGTTTGAGTTGAAAAAAAAAAAAAAATTGTACGGACGATATCGTACGCGCGGGAGTATTTCGTCAACTGCAAATCGCCACGTTTCGTGGTTTTATTAATATTATTTATTAATCAAACATCAACTTCTTTTGATAACCTCGCAAATCGTATACGGTCTTCCAGTCGTTCCATATTCTTCGTCATAATCGCGAGACGATAATGATATGCTATCGAAGAACAAACGTCAGAATGTCAATGTTTGCCCTCCCCCTTGCTCCCTCCACCGTTCTCGATGAAGTTTATAAGCGAGACTTTCAAGATTTCGAAACAACTGTGTTGACCAAGCTGTAAGACTCGAACACGCATTGTGCAACCTCGAATAAAAATATATATATATATATATATATACATATACATATATATATATATATATATATATATATATATATATATATATGTTCCGTGACAAAATGATACAGTCGGAGTACCTGTAACCGTGTCGGGATGTTTGACAGTGTCGAATGTGACTACGTCACTGCGCATGCACCTTAGTGCACCTCAGAGGATCCCCGCCACAGCATCAACACGGCGATGATTGATCCGTCGCATAGCGGACAATAGCGGACTTCGACTGTATGGCGTCTCGATGTTTCGATCGAATTTAAGTTGTCTTTCGGGCCGAAGAATATGGAAAAGCAGCGCGACGGATTGAAAATAACAAAAAAGTAACTAGTTCGCCTCAGGGACTTATTATGGCGTTCAATGAAATCGATGGAATGCTGCGGGCTGCGGCACGACCCTTTAAAATTCCACTAGCGTCTACGTTCGCGCCGTTCTCCTCTGTCAATCATGGCGTAAATACGTAGATGCAACATGGCCGAAGAGAACGTAACAGCGAGTTTTTCCTGCCCGGTTATACATTGCACGATATTTCAACGAGAAACACGATATCGTCCGTGTGAAATAATCGGATAATCGCGGTTAGAAAAAGTTTAGCCAATCGTTCGTATTGCCGTTACGATTATCGTTCAACCCGGTGGTGATTGGTGCCGTTAAACGCGGAGACCGTTTTATTTATATGAACTCTGTTCGTCGGAGAAGACACGGAACGCTTCTAGCCACTGCTGGAGATGTTGTTTTTATTTGTTATATGGAAAATTATGTGCGGTCGAGTATGCTGCCGTCGATATTTATGAGATGCAATGATATGCCAATGACCGTTTCGTTGAACCGCAGACATCGCTCGATGTAGCGGCTATCCGATGCGGCTTTCTCGTTTCTCGCTGTTATTATTATTACGTTGGGTTTTTCATTAAAATCGTGATGTTGCTCTGACGAGGATAAATTGACGACCGCGGGTATAATGGAGATCGAGGTGGAGGCCGCTAAAGTCGAGGCTGGCGGCGACACAAGTCCCGGATGCTCCGGTTACGCTGGTATGGTGCACAGCAAAAAAGTAATAAAGCATGCGCTCAGACAGCAAGCTAAGAGACGAAGAAAAAATACTACGATAGCATCGGGCAATTCTCGCACTCTGCCGCGCATAGTCGTCAAGCCGCTGCCTCCACCGCCACCTAACGAACCTCCTTCGCCCCCTGTACCAGTACCGCAGCATGTCAATACCGGTAATCGTACTGTACATTATCATTTTTTTTTTTCATCCTACATATATATTATATTTTAATTGACAATGCATTTTCGATTGTTTCAGTCGAAGAGCCCGCTGCCACTATGAGGGAAGTACTGGCCAGTTTGCCAGGTTTCAGTTTCAAATCAGGACGCAGACGTTCCACCAAAAGATTGTCCACGGCCGCGCAGCTCGAAGCTGGTCTGGTGGATCTCGAAACGCCTGCCAGCATACTCGCTAGCACAAGCCTCAGAGCTTTGCTCAATAGGCACACCTTTCAGGGCCTTCCACCTCTCTATCAGAGAAAACTTGCTCAGCTTTTGCCTGGCGTCGACAGACAGGTATTCCCTTTGTACGCTTTTCTTTATTTACCTTCCATCGGAGACTCGGTATTATTTTGCTACTATGTTTTTATATTATTATTATTATCATTTTTATTTAACGATTTTTAATAATCTTAAAAAAAAAGATAAAGGAAGATAAAAAAAAAGCATTCAACATTTTTTAGGATGCGGCAACTTCCGGGCTGAACAATGAATTTTTCGCGCGGGCTTGTCTGGAATGGCGAAAGCGTCTCGCCGAGGGTGAATTCACGCCGGAGAATCAGCAGCGTCTTAAGATGGAAGCCGAGAAGGACAAGAACAAGCTGGATCCATGGAAATTGAAGCACTTTGAACCGATATGGGGTGACAAGCGGGAACCGAAGCTCCGGCTGGGATTGCACTGTGTGCCGGAAACGCGAACCGGCGGAGCTGTGACGCGTTCGAGTCTGCGACTGCGATTGGAGTCGTCAGCGGAGCACATAGCCTCGGAGCTTTATTGTCGTGCGAGTTCGTTGAACACAGAAAAGGTAGCATCGGAGAGCGACGTTGTCGCTGACGCGGGTGATCGAACAGTCGCGAAAAAGAGTGTCGAGGAGAACGGACCGGAGGTGGAGGGGACAGCTGAATCGTTGTTGCCCGAGTACGACGATCATCCGAGACGCTCGCCAGAGATCGATAATCGTCTGGAGACCGAGACGATGGAGAACAACACCGTTGATGAAGTTACGACGACGGGCAACGGAATCCCTGTCGAGTACGCGAGCGAAGATCGACAGCCCGAAGAGGAGGAAGAGGAAGAGGAGGAAGCGACAACGGTCGTCTCGGAGCCCCGAGTCTCGACGGAGGCGAAAGATCAGCGTCAAATCATTCGCGAAGAGTCCATGCAGATAGAGGAGGAGGATCAGGAGGAGGAGGAAGAGGAGGAGGAGGAGGAGGAGGAAGACGAAGAGGAGGCGGAGGAAGAGGAGGAGGAGGAGGAGGGGGAGGAAGAGGAAGAGGAGGAGGAGGAAGAAGCCGAAGAGGAAGAGGAAGCGCCATCGGATTCCCCGACGGGGCACCCTAGCAACGAAGAAATAATGGACATTCCGGAGGCTTCGATAGACGAGGAATCCACGGACTTGTCGGAGCCGCGAACGATGACCGTGTCGGAGATGCAGATCGAGTGCTCGTCGGAACTGATCGCCGATCCGATAACCGAGATATCGGTCGCACTGTCCCACGTGGAGGATTCACAGATTCTTCGGGTAGGGGACAAAAATCGTAACGGCGGTATCATCGAAGCCGCCGACGATACCAAGATCTTCGAGATATCGGACTGCGAGAACGCGGCGGCGATCGAGAGTATATCAGAGCGCGTAGAATCGCCGGAGCAACTCTCGGAGGAGCATGCGGCGATAACTGGCCAAATCGTCGAGCACAGCGAAGGTATAAGTCCGAGCGCCACCGACGCTGAGCCACAGATTCCCGAATGCATGGAGATCGACAGTGAAACGCTCCAGCGTATTCACGAACTCGAGGTATTGGAATCGTTAGCGGGAATTTACGAACGCCAGCAGCAGCAGCAGCAGCAGCAGCAGCAGCAGCAGGCGCCTTTTAATTATCGAATTCAATCGACGAGTTTCGTATGCCTATGTTGCAGGTGCGCGGCGAGATGCGGGAAGCCTACGAAGAGATTTCCGGCTGTCCGGAGGAAATCATTTATCCGATTCTCGGAGCTATGGAGATGGGCTCGAGCGTGTCGGAGGAAACTGATCCGCAAGTCGTACCCGAGCCGGTCGTCGAGGACGCAGTAGAAACGCCTGACGTTATGAACGTCGTTAACGTCGACGATGAGCTTCGGGATGCTAACAATTACGTGTGCTCCGAGATGCTGGAATGCAGCTGGCCCGTAGATGCAACAGTCAACAGTCGAGTTAATAACAATAATACTAACATTAATAACAGTCCGGTAAGTGTATGCTAAGTAAAAAAGAAATTCAAAAAATTCTCTCAGCCTCAATCAATCTCTGTTGATCAGTTTGGATAAAGTGGAATATATATATATATATATATATATAAAATAAAAAATAAACTCACGGTTAATCGTACGAATATTTCGTAATCGGCGACTTGGACGAAGGCGCAGGAAGATTTGCAGGTGCCTTGGCCGCTCGTTGCCGCGGCTCTCGACGGCACGGTTGCGGCCAACATCACGGTGACGACGCAGGACGAGTGCAGCGATACCTCGACGACCACCGACGTTTCGATGTCGACTACGGCCAGTGGCCAGCAGCAGTTCGTCAATCCCGAGCCGAGCGGCGAATCCATCAATTGTATACAACTTCCAGTTGTCCAGGCGTGCTCGCCGTTTCAATCGGCCGAAACTTTGACGATGAACGCACCGTCAACGCCAATCGCCGCTTCCACGTGTCTGATGAAGACCGTACAGTCGCCGAGTCCACCGATAATAGCGTTTCCCTCGTTGCAATCGATACGCTTCGTCCAAACGAGATTTCATCCTGGTCAACAGAATGCCGCACAAACGTTGGCGGGAACGAACTCTATGCCGGCGCAAATTCAGAGTCAGCACAATCCTCAGACCCATCGAGTCAGCATAGTCAGGCCGACGGAGGAAATAGTTCAGCTAGCGGCGGGCCAGCAGCAGAGCAACAACGTGATCGTCCGTACCACGGTGCCGAACAATATCGGTGTGAGAAACGCGGTACATGCGAGCGTCGTCCAAGCGACGGTCGGATTGCCGACGCAGGTACATCAACAGAGTGCAATAGTGGTGCAGCATCAGACACCTATAGTAAACTCGCAGTCGGGGCAAATCGTCGCGAATATGCAGAGTCAGCAGTACACGACGGCGACGGTACCGGCGAGAACGGCGCGTGGCAACGGCCAAGGAACTTATCGGGGATCGAGGAGCAGCAATAAAGAGCAGGGCGGCGGACGATCGAGAAGCTCGACGAAGGAACCACCCGGCGCTGTAAACCTGGAGCGTAGCTATCAGATATGTCAAGCTGTAAGTAAGCTGTAATTTAACGCAAATTGACATATATTTATTCTCGGTGGATGATTCGTTGTACATCGTTTCGTGTCCATTTCATTAGGTAATTCAAAGCTCCCCGAACCGGGATCAGCTCAAAGCCCATCTCAAACCACCACCGAGTTTGCTTGCCCGTGGCGACAGCACATTCACCACGAGTAAATCCGGCGGGCGGACCATAACGACGGTGAAAACACAGAAACATCAGCAATCGCCTCAACACGGCAAACAGACGCAGAACAAGACTCAAGCGGTTATGCTGAGGCAGGTCTTCGCCACGGCTCGACAGGCCGCACCTGCGGAGGTGCACTTATTTATTTACTTACTAACGCTATGGCCAACGCAATTTTGAAACTGGACATTCACATTTTCGGAGATTTACCGCGAGTGATGGCATACCGACAGTGACCTCGTACCAGCTATTTTTTTAATTTTTTTTATTTTTTACGGTCTGACATATTTTCAGGTTGCGGACAGCAACGCAGTGGCGCAGTTGAGTTCGAACGGAACCGGGGGTTTCGGACAGTACATTCTCGTACAACGAACCGGAGTCAGTGACGGAGCACCGAGAGCATCTTCGGCTCCGCCGTTGCCACCTCAGATAGCAGGTATCGGAGTTCACCTGGTGCGCGGAAGACCGGCAAGCGCGGGCGAAGGTTCCCATCAGGCGGTGACCCTGAAGGCTCGAGGAACGTCCGACGGCCGCGGCGGCGGTGGCGCGGAGCCCGGTGCACCGGGTGTCATAATGGGCGGTGATCCGCCGCCTCCATGCGAATGCAACATGCGAGGGGCTATGGTGATATGTCGTCAGTGCGGCGCGTTCTGCCACGACGATTGCATCGGCCCTCAGCGAATCTGTGCCACTTGCCTCATACGTTGACCAACGTATAAAGTTTCACGCAGTTAATGCATGGAAGAACTCGATTCAGTAATCGTTGCTCTCGCACGATCATCGTGGAAAATTAATCGAAAAGATGTTCCATGCTGGAGCCTCGCGCAATATCTAACGAGATCGGAAGCAGCGAGAAGTCTCTGACACGGATTGAACCACGGAACGAACGAAAAATTCTTTTTCGTTCTGGGTCATCGACTGGTAGGAAAAATGGTGTTGGATACTCGACACGAGAGCGAGAGAGAGAGAGAGACGACGGCGGGGTCGGGGGGGGGGGGGGAGAGTTGAACTGTTCGCGTTGTAGCGATTTCAGACGTATAATTTCTACGCAAGGATCAATGGCAATTCTTCGATCGAATTTCAAGCACAACAGAAAATATCCTTGCCCTTAAAACAATGTCCTTTGGTCGCATGTTGACAACACTAACTTATTTGTCCTATTCATCGATTTGTCATTGATTAAGTGCCCGCATCGTCGATCCTCGTACATGTATAGCCCTGAAAAAATAAACTCTCGTCCCTCCCGACTCTCCGGTTTTGGCGGGTCATTACGCTATCCGTACGTGACAAACGTAGCTGTTAAATTATTTCTAAAAAAAAAAACAACAAAAAAAACAAAAAAAAAGCAATTGTATAAAGTTCAAGCTCATTTTTTCTAATTATCATAATATACCGATGGTTGGGGTCCTACACCGGAGACTAAGCAGAGAATGATAAGCTCACAACGCATGTCTATTAAAGATAAGAGCAGGGGCGGGATCCCCGTTATATCTTTCCCTAATGGTACGCTCAAGGTAAGACAACGTTACGCTAACGGTAACCTTACGGCAACGCAAATGTCAATCCCATGCAGTGACGGACTAAAGAATAGTACATTTCGATACGAGTGCGAAAAAACTTTTTCTGACGAGTGTCAGTTTGCAGCACGAGCCGAAGCCGAGTGTTGCAATGACGCGAGTTCAGAAAACGTTTTTCGCACGAGTATCGAACAAAATTTTATTTCACAAGGTGTGAAAATGGGGATTTGCGCAAAAACGACCATTTTTCCATCGAGTGAAATAAAATATACTTCGGAGTTGCTTGCGAATCGGAAGCCAGCAAAATATATTTTCTCCAGTCTGTCACTGACATCGGATTGACATTTGCGTTGTCGTAAGCTTACCGTCAGCGTAATATTAGCGTTGCGTGAGCGTACCATTAGCGAAAAATATGGCGGGGATCCCACCCCACAACGATAAAAACAAAACAAAAACTCAATTCCGTGTTAGTCAAGCGCGACGATGTCCATCGCTACGCGTAAAACTGTACGCAATATATAGAATCAACTCTCGAGAGCCTGAGCGGCCTTTCTTTATTTTACTTTGATTTTATTTGATTTTTTATCACCAATTTTATCGCATGTTTGGCGCGCCAACGCTCAACATCAAGCCAAGTAAGAGGTTTATATATATTAAAATTTTCGCATCTGCCGGCCACGGGCCGTAAATCGAAGTTGGGCCAACATGTAAATATATCCCATTCGCTTTACGGCTAACATTACTGATTAAACAAACAAGATTTTTAAAAATGAAAAAAAATAAAAATACTATTATGAGATGCATTGTTCACGAGAGATATCGAAAAAAGAGAAATAAACACAAAGAGTGGGAGAGAGAGAGAGAGAGAAAGAGAGACGCGTAAAAGAAATAATAAAACTGGACTCCTGACAATTACACATGACAAATAGTACAACCGCGTATACAATTATAAACTGTATACCTACGATTAGAAATGAACAAATTAAAAACTACTTAAATAAACATTACGCAAAGATTCCTTCATTAATTAATGTTCACGGACGATAAATTTATTTTACAGTTTCACGCAGCATTTGATATATATAGCACACGATATCGGAATTGTCGGTACACATTTTTTTAAAGAGAACCATGACTGACGAGATGGTGAAAGGAAGAAAATTGTATATTGTTTTTGATCTAGATACTATTTATTGTGTCGAATTCCTCGATAAAATTAAGGAATCCGCTCGTCTCTCCTGCGCTCTAGGTATTTTCGAGGCAGGTGAGTGTTTTTACGGAAATTCGATGTTATAACGTAGATATCGATTGATGCACAGGCACATGCGCGCACGCACGCACGCACGCACCCACGGATGTATGTGTGTGTGACTGTATAAAAGAGTATTTCGAGGAAGTATTTATCCTGCCAAATTAGGGAATATCCATTATATCAAATAATGAAATCGATCGATTTCTTTGTGTAACTAATCGTAGAAGATAAATCATTTCTAACGCTTGTAATAATAACGGTAGAGAAAAGAAGAAAAAAAAAAGAAAATACTTCATGTTTTTTCTACTACTAGTCGTTTACTATCATAACGGTAGACTAATTGTGATCGAAAATGACTGCATCAAATAATGTAACGCTCGAATCTCGAATGGAATGCACGTTGTGTTAATGCGATTAATTTATTCTACATGATTGGCTTTTTCTAAGTAGCATTAAAATTAGAGAATTCAATCATCGTGGCTTGCTCGGTTCTTAATTCCGTTTTTTTGTTTTTTGTTTTTCACATTGGATTACTTTTTCAGCGAAATACATCGTGAACCGGAAGATTCACCGATAAATGCTCTGGACGTGTAAACGGAAACGGAGATCATCATTTATCGTTAAACATCGGGTGTATTGTCGTCTCGATCGAAGAAAAGTCTATTGGACACAATCGTTAAAGTGCACGTAGAGTGAGTAAAGTCCACAGAAAAAAATAAAATCTACGATCTGCGTGTCACTGGTAAAACGATACTAAATATTGAGAAGATCGATTATAAACAGAATTATGCAATTCGACACGATTGTATGGCACCTTGCAAGATTCCCTAGTCCGATAAAAAAAAAAAATTAAAAAGAAAAGTATATCATCTGAAGCAATAAATTAACGATAAACAAGTACGTATTTATAAATTAACCGGTCCCTTTGGTATCGAAAATAGTGTTAAAAAAAAATATGGAAACGACAACGAGACACCATTGAAACATTCGGTACCATCCGCGCAGTCGGTAATGTATCTCTCGTTAAATCATTCGCCTTAAATTCGATGAATTATCATCTAGATTTCGGTACGATAAGAGTTATTGGGCTCAGACAGCAAGAACACCTTTTACACTTAATATACATTATTACATGTAAATTATCCATCAACGAAATGTTTGATCTCGATCCGTACAACCCTATGCTAAATAATACGTTTTTTTATACTCGGTTGTACTTTAACTATTCTACCTGATTCTTTTTTTTGTCCAGTCAACAGCGATACGTGCAAGACATTGGGGCCTGCCCATAATCTTTATGGACAATCGTAAGCTCAATCCACTCAAAGTCAGCTCGAGCCTCAAAAGAACGTCGAGGTGATTGTATGGAAAAAAAAGATCGGTCCATACAGAAGCACGCTTCCTTCAGGAGAGACACACACACACACACACACACACACACACACACACACACACACACACACACACACACGCACGCACGCGCGCGCACACACACACACACACACACATCTCCTGAAGGAAGCATATATTTCATCTTATCAGTCTCTAGTTCGGAGGAAAGGTAGCGGAGCGTATGCGAGTGGATTGAACAAATCAGGAAAGCCTAAAATTCCCTTAGTATCATCGATCGGGTATATTCACTAGTTTTAGATCCTTTTGTTACGTGCTCTTCAAGTTCGGTCTAATAACGTTTCATAATGAGGCCCGAAGCGCCGTATCGATCAACGTGTCACTAACACACAGTTTTCGTTTCGCGAGACGACTTTGCTCCGTGTCCCGCTCATTATTTATCACCAATCTTTTTGTTCGTTTGTAATACCCCGTCAGTAGTTCGTAAAAGAGTTCAACAGTTATACATTATAATGACCCGATGTGCCTTGTGCCAAAACTACCGGCACATAGTCGGATGAATATCTCTTTTTGTTTGTTTGGATTTTATCTTTTTCTTTCTTCTTCGCTTAGACTTTACCACTAATCGTCGTTTCGTCGTTAGGCCATCGTCGCC
>JAPYZD010003302.1:0-13423 GCA_030522725.1 Ichneumoninae sp. B BG-2022a
ATTAGCCACGACGTACGACTTAAATGCATCTGGCAGTAAAATTGTTACAATCGGGCTCGAGCTAGTAAACGGTCAGGACTTCGAGGTGGCAATAAAATTTTCTAGACGTTACTTCAAAGGAATTTCCCTATCTGTGAAAAAATGGCAAGAACAAATAGCACTGGGGACCGTAACTGACCGCTGGCTTTTTTGCAGTGGACGGATTGGCGGGCTAAAACCCAAGCCGCCGCCGTCTGCACAATCGCTCGGGTGGAGGACACTGCGCTTTACAACTGTTTACAACGAACAAGCTATTGTCCTCGCACTTAATCAATCGGAACACCATGAGCAAAAGCAAGCGAAAAAAGGTTTTTCGTCGGAGATTATCATGCAGCAGATAACATATAAGGGACTAGCGAGGTTGGTTCCATGCCTCGATCATAGGATCCGCCTGCTTTCTGAAGATCTCAACATCGTGAAGAAACTTAAAGATGAGCTTATTAATCACATCAGATGGAAGGTGGCGAGCGACGATTGGTCTTTGCTCGACGAAACGAAACTTTCCGCGGAGGGGCTTAGAAAAATCAGGGACGACTATACGTGCACTATAATAGCGCGTTTTGACCTGCGACATTTCCCCACGAAGGATGAAGAAATGGACGAAAAGCGCTACTTGATCGGCACCGAATTAATGTGTCTTCATCACGAATATATTTTCGGTGAAGTGATAGAGCGCGTGCAAGATATGCCTTAATGTTTATACATTGAAATTGACATTTAAAAATGTACGCCTAGATTTAAGAAGAAAAATATTTTTTTATACATTAAAATATATATATATGTACAACTAGATATAAAAATAAAATGTCGCCACTATTGTAAAAATATTAAACCACATTATTTTTACTTACCTTTCCATCCCTGCATATATTTTTCACCCCACTGAAAAATTAAAAAAAAAATACATTCATGCTTTGCTGAATCGAGCCCGCGCTCCCAAAGAAAACGGGGGTTGAATTCAGCGCCTTGGGCCGCACGGCCAAGCTAGCTACCATCGAAAAACACCCTGCGCGTACCATAGCGCTGCAGCCGTAGCTATCCAACGCTTGGAAAATTCAAGATGGCGCGAGTCTTCGACACGCCGTCACCAGCTCTCCC
Organism: Ichneumoninae sp. B BG-2022a; assembly: GCA_030522725.1. NCBI lineage: Eukaryota > Metazoa > Arthropoda > Insecta > Hymenoptera > Ichneumonidae > Ichneumoninae sp. B BG-2022a. The sequence continues at coordinate 1,138 of JAPYZD010003302.1, forward strand.
GCACGCTCCTTGTACGTCAGCCGTCCGCCGCTATACCGTTTACGTGCTGCACCGCTCGCCATCTCCTCTCGCGTGCTCGAGAGAGAGTCCGAGGCGATGGAGACGCCACTACGCGGCCGTCAACGCACCCAAAATCCAAGATGGCGCGACTCGTCGCGACGCCGTCACCACCAAGCCCCCCACACGCTCTACCATCTCGTCACCCTCGCCGCCCCCTCCCTTCTCTGCCACCCGAGGAGGCCCGCAAGGGAAGAGAGGGAAGGGGGAAACCACCCTGGCAGCGAGCCGCCGAGCCTCACGGCCCGGCCGAGCACGCTGTGCAGCACCCCCCACTCCGTACCGCCGCCATCTTGAAAAAATCCGTATAGGTACTATAGTCTACTCGGGATGCCCAAGTAACTATACAATTTTACAATGCCAATATTTTCGCCTTTATATTTCGAAAATTCTGGTTTGATGCTTCTCATTTTACCGCTATTTCTGAATACAACAATGTTGGTTTTGCTGGTATTTACGGAGAGTCAATTTGTATCGCAATACTCTTCCAACGCTTTCAGTTTCTTTTTCAAATCGATGCGCGAGCTGGCTAAGATTACCGTGTCGTCGGCATATAAGAGCATTAAGATGTCGTTTATTCCGTCGATGTTGAGGCCCTCCAGCCCTTTCTCTCTAAAGTGCCTTTCAAAGTCGGAGATATATAGAAGGAAAAGAAGAGGACTGAGGGATTCTCCTTGGAGAACCCCCTCCGAAACCTGAAACTCGTCAGATAGAGTATTGCCACTCCTAATTTGTACAGTTGCCTGATCGTAAAGGGACTTGATAATTCGCATCATTTTTGTGCTAATGCCACTGTTAAGCAGCTTAATCCACAGTCTAGTGTGTGGAACAGAGTCGAATGCGCGTCTAAAATCGACGAATATAGCGTAGACCTCCCGCTTCCCAGTCTCAGTTGCAATTGGATTGCCGATATTAACGCGAAAATGCACTCCGTGCATCCTTTACTCTTTCTGAAGCCCATTTGCGACTCGGGAAGTATGCCTCTCTCTTCTACATAGGCTTCGAGCCTTTCTTTAAGTACTTGAGTGAATATTTTCGTAATATTGTTTACCAATGCTATGCCGCGGTAGTTGGACGGGTTCGCTTTATCACCTTTTTTATAAATCATTATTAGAGCAGCTCGTCATTATTAGAGCAGTTGAACGTCCTTAGGAGGTACGCGCACCAATCTACCGGGCAGTACTTGTAGAATTCATTGGCGACTTAATCGGGCCCGGAGGCTTTCCTGTTTTTACATTTATTTAGAACCTTGAATAGTTCAGGGGGCCTGATCGGTGCATCGAGTTGCGGGACGAAAAAATTATCGTAGCTTAGGCCGTCCAATTGCCGCGGGGGGTAAATGTTTTTGTAAAAATCATTCCAAGTGTTAATCGGTAGTTGCGCGTTATTATAATTTGTTCTAAATTTCCTGACCGCTTTCCAGAATTCCATAGGTCGACAAAGATTGGCGAAAGTTTCTTTAATTAAGTTTCTGTGTTCTTTTTTTTCTTAGCGATTGTGTACTGGTATATTTTTTTCGCTTCGACAAAAATTTCGCGCTTTACCGCGTCTGAGCGGTCGCGTACACATTCCGTAATAGCCGTTCTTTACTTATTTTTAATTTCTAAATAGTCTTTGTCCAATCGTGGTTTTTTCTTTAGGATAAAGTGAGCACTATTTGATCCTACTATGATTTTATTCATACCGATCGCAGACGCCGTGTGCCAATTAGTAACAAAAATAGTTCGTTCTTACATTTCCTGCAGCTCATTGGAAAGAAATAACAAAAACCTTTTCGTAACAGATTCAATTCAATTCATGCAGTTGGGTAAAATGTAAGTAAAACAAGAAACATCAATCAAGATATTTCCTGTACAATTCTGTACAATTCTGTACTGTTTAAATAAGAAACACAAAGAAAAGATATGGCGTCGAAAGAACCAGAAAACTCACACAAAAGAACGCGTGACCGATTTGCGACACCTGAGAAGAAGAAAAAGATACGTGGGGAATCCCAATTACTAGTTGAAAAATACGTTTAAAAATATCGTCAGGAGTGGCAGGAGGATAATAAATTTAAAAATCGACTTATACCGGTATTGAAAATGTCTACAAAAGCACAGTGTATTCTTTGAAAATCATAATTTGTCGCGGATATTTCGGTGATTAAAGCGCATGCATCAGGGAAGAAACATATCTCATATGTAAAAGGCGTTGGGCATATCTTTGATATAAGAAACGATTACGAAGTTTAACGAGAAAAAAAGGATTGATACGGATTTGGAATTGCAAACAAAATCGGCAGAAATTAAGATGAGTGGAAACAAAACATCATAAAACCTTGCTATGTGGCAAGTCGAGCATTTAAGAAGCGTCTGCAAATCCGCCTTTCCGAATACAAACATCGTACAGGGCATGAAACTTGGTCGCACGAAAGCGACCAATATCATATGCAACGTGATCGGTAAATGCCATCGGGAAGAATTGATACAAATTTTGAAAAATAAAAAATTCAGCGTAATCATCAATGAAGGTACTGACATAGCAAGTCAAGATGAAGACCCTAGCAGTTTGCATCTGATTTTTTAACGAACAAACTTACGGTATCACGAGTAAATTTTGGAGTTTATTACAAATTTTCGACGGCACTAATCCAGAAAATGCTCATACAGGAGCTACAGCTGAACGCTTGATGAACGAGTATTTCCAAAGCGAAAAAGTCATTATCACAGCTTTACATTCAAAGATGGTCGAGATGTTTTCGGACTTGCTCTTGACGTACATGAAACCTCATGCTGTAAAGTGCCGGGATCTGAACACGCATACAACCTGATAATGGCCAGCTTTTCCTTCCGCTCCCACAAATGTATCTCGGCGTTAATGCGATGCGAATGCTTCAGGAGAAACATATTCAAGCTGAGACTGAAAAAATAAAAAAAATTTTTAATATCCTTCGAATCCGTACTTTCACCATTATTCTCTGTAAGCAGCTGCAAAAACGCGATCATTTTAGCGATAGTAATATCGTATCAAAATTAGCATGATTTAGCCCAAAACGTGCTTTTATAAGAGACGAAAAATGACCAACGACTATAGCAAGTCTCATCGACAGCCTACCATGTCTCGTCCTACGTATAAATGTGCAGCTTATACAAACGATCGACGATCAGTGGAGGAAGCTTCCGTTTGCTTCCTTCCCAGCGGAACGGCTAGATGAATTGGTACACAAAGTCTGGCTGAATGTACGAGAACACACGAATGTAAACGGAGAAAGGGCAATTTGTTCTAGATGTAGTGGTTCTTCCGCACTCAAGTGCTTCCTCCGAAATAACTTTCTCAAAAGTCAATTTCATAAAGACTAAGACGAGGAATAAATTGATGACAAACACGTTGAACGGATTAATATTATCATCGCAAATGCGCTACGGACAACGGTGTTGATAATTTTCATCCATCTGAACAGATGCTTGATTCAATGACTACGAGGAGTTTGTCACATCGCGGATGCAAGACTCAGCCGAAAGAACGACATGGAAATCGAGAAAACATCGATTACGAAAAGGAAAACATAAACGTCGTGTACGGTAGTGACGCAGACGCCGAGATTATTATTGTAATGCCGTAATGTGTACTCCATCTTAGTCCTTGCCTGTGATAATCGTAGGTGTATATTCTCTCTAAAGCAACTAGTCAACTTATCGCGTAACGTGATATAGAGCATCGAAATACAATCGAGAACCCTTTACTACATTATATGAGTTTGTGAACTTATATATCGGAGCACCTTTTATCTTCCTACCTTCACCAGGAACACATCCTCAAATTCGACAAGCATCAGTATAGTTCTGACACTTGAAGAATATCCTCTCGAAAAGCCCATCTCCTTAGAAGCTAAAGGCCTCGATACAGTTTCGACACCTTAGCTTCCTTGAGACAGCCCAACTCACCCATACACGGTCTCGATATTGCTTCGACGCCTGGAGATTCTTGAGCCAGCCCAGCTCCTAAGGATAAAAGCTTTTCCGAACTTGTGCTGTGGCATTGACAAACCATACCACGTCGCAATACATCTTGCATTTAGTTCACGATTAGGTAGGCCAAGAACATCTCGAAGCGCAGCTAATAACAAGCCAACGGCAACCGATTAAACTACCCAATTTAACTCTTTTCAATTGATAACTCTTCTCCTGAATAAAATATCACGTCGTCACGACCCCTGATATTAACAGTAAATTCAATTATCCGAACCGAGAACTAGAAGACTCTTCCAGTCTTCTATTCAATCACTGGAGCCTCCTTTCACATTACCGACGCGAGTAGGTTATAAAGAACTCGTCAGTGGACAGCAGTACCTATAAGTAAAGATGGCCACCGTCGGACGGGCAGTGGTGGGGGTCAGTTTTCGTAAGTACCTTTGAGTAAAGATGGCCGCCGGTTGTGGGGGTGCTGCCGGGCCGCTAGGCCCGGCTGTTCGGCGCGAGGGTGGTTATCTCCCCCTCCCCCCTCCCCGGCATCGCGGTAAGGTGGTAGAGGATGGTCAGAGTGAGCCTCTAGCGGAGCTGTTGTGTTGTAGGGTGGGAAGGAGAGAGAGAAAGTGTGGTGGAGAGGGAATGAGAGTGAAAGTGAAGCGGCGGTGGTGGGAAGGAACTGCGTGGAGCGCGCGGGACAGCTGCTGACGGTGCATCGTCGAGTCGCGCCATCTTGGATTTTCTAAGAGCTTGCTAACGTCGGGCCTAACGGACCCCCTCTCTCTCTTTCTCATGCGCGTAGGGTTTTCTCCCGAGGGTAGCCCGATGCTTTAAGTGAGCTAGCTTAGTCGAGCGGTCTAAGGCGCCGAACTCATGGTCGTTTTCCTTGAAAGTGCGAGTTCGATTCCCGTACGGAAAAATGTTTTTATTTTTATTTTTTTCAGCCTATTCAGAAAATATATGAAAGGAAAGGTGGGAAGGTAAGTAAAAATAGTTTTGTTATATATTTTTATGAAATTTTCATTTTTATTCTTAAATCTAGTTGTACAGTTTTAATGTATACAAATTTAAAAATGATTTAATCTAGCGCAGCAATGTTGAAAAAATTTTTTAACATAGACTCCACGACCCGTTGACGAGTTCCCAGAATGTTTATTAATGTTTTTCATAGCCTTCGGCAGCTTACTCATTATACGTTTATAAAATCTCGCTGCAATTCGATCGTTTTGTTTGAAATCGGCGCTGAAAAGATTCCGGAATTGTAGTAGAGATCCCCTGCCACACATATGATAAAGGCACATAATACAAAACTAGCCACACACGTTTGAAGAGAGGCTTTGAAGCTGCTTGGTATTCCATCGATAGAGTGTGCAGTTCTTACGTAGACGGTGGATATGGCTTGGTACAAGCGGCGCAATGCCGTAGCTGTCGAAGTACGATCCACGTCCTCGGCCATCGATGTAGATTGCGACCCAGTGTGTTCCAGGGCGTCTGTGATCATCTGTGTTTATAACGAGGGCTATCGGTCTCGTTAACAGAGTTGGAATCTGATTGGCTGGATGAACACTTCGTGAAACTTTAGAGTGTAAGCCCTGCAATCCCCGGCCAATCTGGATCGTATTCATCACTTGTTACGACTGGAGAGTAACAGCCGCGTGGCTTCTTCAGATTCACAGGTTCGGGTAAATAGTCAAACTGTGTTGTATCCGAGTGGCTGTAGGAGGCACGTTCCGAAGCATCCACTCCTTTAATTTTGCGGCGTTGTTTAGAGCACAAGACAGTTCAGATTTGTTCAAGAGCCCGTGATGCAGACAGACTTGCGCCGCGGAAGGCAGATCGTTGAATGATGGACAGTCCGTTTTCTCAAAGTTTTTTTATTTCACGTGCCATAACATTTTGCAGATATTTTGCCTTCTCATGCCCGCGAGTGTAAATGGTTTCAGCAGCTCGTGTGATCTGTCGGAGATTTTCGTGTAGTGTTCTGAGTCCTACATCTCCTTCAAACCACTCCAGGCCGTGATGATGGCGAGTCGTCCAATTATTCTTCGCGCGCACTGATCTCGGGAGATCTGTGAAAACGTATGCTGGAACAGTGAGTCAATGCCCGAAATACTCGTTATCAAGAGTGACGACTCCTAGTTCTTTAGCAATGGAACATCCTTATCGTAAAACCCTTGAATATCGATGACGTAGTCAATTTTTGTGAAAATTCGTCATTTTGACTTTTTTGGTCCTGTAATGGCCCAACCCCTAGAGACGCCTGTTTACAAATAGTTGAGAAGAAAAGTGACGTAAACAGTCCCCTCTATCACGCCCACTATTTTACTACACTTTGCACGAGTCCTGCTAGGTGGCGTAACGCAGTGGAAGTTCAGTTACAAAATAATTATCCTCCGGTATACATCTAAAAATTGTCCATCCGAGAGTAAAATCTGTGGTGTTCGCGAGGCGTAACCACGCGACTCAGCAGAGAGGAATGCGTGTGGAAGAGCTGACTAGTATCACTCGTGAAAGGCGGAGGCAACTGCGGGCATCGGTGAGTAACACATAGCTTAATAATTAAATCTTGGAGTTAAAAAAAAAAGAAAAAAAACTGATTCATTAAATATGTATTGTGACGTGATTTTTCAATCACCGTCACAAAAGTACAAATACATTAATATTTTACGGATACGACTATCGATTTAGTTCGGTTACCCCGTTAGTTCCCGCTTTACTGCCCTTTAGCTGTCCATGTACCGTCCAGTTCTCGCTAAAATAAGGTTCGTCACGTTTTGCGATACGGTTTAGACTTTGCTTGGGTGTGATAAGCGTTAAGTTAAAGATAAACATTTAGTTCAGGTCGGGATTCTCGAATCTATTCGGTGGAGAGAATCTCGAAGAAATGAGAAACACGAATACAGGAGACCCCGACGAGATTTCGTCACGAATACGCCAAAGTCCGGTGCAAACCCGGCACTCCGCTTAGGTGATAATACAGGACGTTGGAGAACAGGCGGAGATTTTAGTTCAGTCCGGGCAAGGATGGAATCCCTTGTGCTGTGTTTAAAGAGAGAGCCTTGTTTGCACGTCTTGTATTTGGAGTAGCGATCGCGAAGATTCTCAAAGTTACCGCGTTACAGTTTCGGCTCTTGTATAGATGACGTCACGAAATAGTTCAACAGGGCAGTAGTTACCGATTAAGGATCCCGTAATAATTATCATAACTTCTCGTTAGAATATTTTCGTACGCTTATCAGTCTACCGGGAGTCGTCCTCGAGGCTGCTCGGACCTCTCTCGTGCTCCCGATGTTTACGGTTTCGGCTATTGTGTCGCGCTTACGTCGGTCGTTCTGGCTCGCGTTACCGTTGACTTCGGTTATCGCTCTCGCTTCGGTTCGTGTGTCGCGTTCGCTACCTGTCGCTTTGCGCGTTTGCTAGTAGACTCGTGCGCTCTGGTTCGCACGAGTCGTGCGGATTCGTTTCAGAATAATTTGCCGATTTTTCTGTGATCGAGAGGCGTTTCGGACAACGCTCTTGAGGTGCAGTGATTGTGCTTAAGTTCTCGTGGCATCGTAAGATGCAGTTCCCGAAAATTATTGGATTAAATCTGCTGTCTCGGTGAGTTTATCGCTTAGATCATTTATTGATCGCGTATAGATCCTATTAATCCGGCTGAGCGCTCTCCATACACTTGTGTGCGATCCCGTGGCTTTACAGCCTACAAATTAATTGTTCCTGTTAGTAACATTTTGACATTCCGATATTTTCGATTCTGCGTTATTTTATTGGCAAAGGATCGCGACCCTTCTACCATAACCCGCAACCTGAGCAACCGTGCATTTTAGTTACCGTTTGCTCCCGCGAGTGCATTGGTGTTAGGTCGTTACGGTTAGTTCTCTTTTGTTATCCAGTTCGTTTCGTCCTTGCGGAGGTCGGTCTATTCCAATGACCTCCAGATTTAGCACTGGTGGAGTTGGGCTTGTTCCACCCGCTCCCAGATTAGTCCGGTTTGGTAATTCCGGCGAAACAAAAACTAACTCTGCGGAGCTCGGCTTGTTCCACCGACTCCAGATTAGTCCGGTTGTTAATACTGGCGAAACAAAAATTAACTGGCGCCCACCAAGACGCCAATGTATTCGCGGAGGTAGACGGCGGAAGGTGACGTTTTTGAGATCCCGATTTCGCGTTTTTTTGAGGTTTAGATTTTCGTTACAGTTTCGTGCGAGTTCTCGGAAAGTACGTCACAGTATATACATTCGTTTTTTTACAGCAAGCCTGTGAATGTATTCATGAGGACAATCCACGGCGCAGCGAAAAGATCGACACTGAAAAACGAAAAAGGCCAGAAGAAGCAGAGGAGACGAAGAAAAAGAAAAAAGTAGTACAAGAAACGAAAGCAGCGGAAAAAGTATATGATAGTGTGAAAAATGATGATGGTGAGATGTTGGCGTTGGTGGACGCTTTCGAGAGATTAAAAATTGAATGAAAACATAAATCGGCTTAATTCTGTGTTTACATTTTTTTTATTAATAGAAACGCTTACAATCATTATAATATAATAACATTTACTGATCTTATAGAATCATTTAAGCACGCTGGCTTAACCCAAAAAGTCTACCATGACTTGTCGGGACGCGTCGATCTCGACGACATTATCGAATTCCGAGTACACAATACAATTTACAGTACTCGTTAAAACAGTATTGAAACGTATTTCTACACGCACGCTACCGTGTCGCACAAGATTGCAGTGACCGGCTCGCCCAGCAGAAACATCGAGCGTTAAATCGAAGCAGTATAGACAGTTACCAAACGGATACGCATCTTTTGTTACACCACAACTATCGTCATCCCAAAATATTCTCGTACCAGAAACTAGAGTATGATATGACTCGGTGTAAAGGCCTTCATGATAATCAGGTTGCAGAGGCTTACTAGGTACCTGTACACCGTCTACGTAGAGGGAAAAGAAATTTAATGAGTATTAATGAAAATGAAACGGATTCATTTATTATTTGGTCTCTAATTACTCCTTTATGGGGTATTAACTTTTGTTAATATGTTGCGCTTGGTAGACACTATTGAGGTTTTGGTTTTTATTTCACCACTTGTCTAAACTTAATGACTCTATTAGTGTTTTTCTCACTTATTCACTTGGTTAATCTTCTTAGTTGATTCGATGTACTCGATGTACATGTACTTGATGAGCAGTTCGAACGATACTTGGAGATTCTTGTCGTCTAATTCACACGCTGGTTGCATTGTCGCTGCTGTACCCAGTGTTGGATGCTAGGAAGCACCCGGGTTAGCGTCCGTCATCAGTGGCTGATTTTTTTTTGACTCGGCGGGTCAGGTTCGGTCTGTCCTTTGTCAAGCAAGTTTACGAGCAACGTCCCCTGCCGAAACGTTGGGTGCCCGGTTACGCTTCTTGCGATAGTATTGAGGACTGCGTTCTGTTTCATGGGGAACGTGTTATGGTCTCGGAGATTTTCCAAGTCTTCTTGAATATACATATATACATTCCGCTGGATGCAAGCAGCCCTGAGCTCGTATATTTCCATGTTGCTTCTCTCTTTGTTCTTTTTTTTTTTGCATTTGCTGCATTTTAATGTCCCGTATCGCGTTGGTTATTTTTTTTTATACGAGACCGTATTTGTTTAATAATTGATTGAAATCGCGTCGAATTCCAATTTTTTTTTTTTTTTTTTGTATGAAGACACTTTGTGGTTTTGCACAGTGCGCTACATTTATTGTATATTTGAGGCTCTGATGTCTCACTGGCTTCAGACGCTGGCTGGCGTGACCCATCAGTCGCTTGAAGTGGAGCTGGCGTGGTCTTTGTTTATAAATTGTTTATAAATTTGTTTTTTATTTTCCTTTTTATATTTTTGAGGCTCTAGTGTCTCGCTGGCTTCAGGCGCTGGCTGGCGTGACCCATCAGTCGCTTGAAGTGGAGCTGGCGTGGCCTATGTTTGGATGTTTTCTTTATGTTGAGGCGCTGGTGTCTCATGCGTTTCAAGTATTTGCTGGTGTGACCCATCAGTTACTTGAAATGGAGCTGGCGTGGCCTTTGTTTAGAATTCGCTTTTTTTCCTCGTAAGGAATTTTGTTTAAATTTTTTTTTATCATACACTGCATATGATTACTTCAATTTCTTCTTCGCACAATGGATATGAGCTGTGCCCTTCTTCAAATACATTAGATAGTATGAGTGTATATTTTTTTGTTCCTCTTTTTTTCTTTATCACACATTGGATACGACTTGTGTGCTTTATTGTATGAATATGATCTCATATCCTTTTTTTTGTAATGTTTTAAGAATGGGTTAGTTAGACCCAGCAGTTTCCGGTATAAGGATTTTTCGATGTGATAGAGTCGTAGTAACTTCTTCATCTCGAGCATTTCCTTGGTACGATTGTTGTTGAGCTTCTTTACTCCGTTGTTGTGATAGTTGTCGTTGATCCCTGAGCGTGTTATAATATTCTCGTTTACGACAATTCACTAGCGTATGCCCGGGGGCTTTGCAATATCGACACGTTAATGATTCCTGGAGATCTGGTGATTCGCCTGACACCGACTGGTTATTTTCATATCCTCCATTTTCTCTGGTTTCTTCGTAGTAGCTTTCATCTGGATGACCAGCGTCGTTGTACTGAGATCTTGATAATTGTCTGTTATGCTTTCGGAATCTCGAGTCGCAATACTTTGCTGAGTGGCCTCGTTGTTGACAAATTTGACAGATTACACTTTTCTCTTGTATGAGGTGAATTTTGTCCTCCCGATAATTACGATTTGTTGAATATTGATTCGAATTGTTATAAGTAGATGATCGCGCACTCCGCAAGATCATTTTGGCATCTATCTGTCTTTCGATATCTATCGCTTGTTTCATTGTTTTGTCGAACGTCTGATCGCGCGTTAGTTTATTTTCGATTTCAGGTTTCAGTCCGCAGCTGAAGCATTCGACTAAATCGGCATCGAGTGAGTTTTTAAATACGTCGTCGATGACTCCGTCATGTGTTTGTTTATGAGCGTCGGCGATTTTATTGCCGAGGTCTTTTACGCGGTTAGAAAAACCGAGCACTCCTTCGTTATCATTTTGAAATATTCTTTCAAGCTCTCCTTGCAGTTGATACACGGATTTTGACGGTGAATACAGCGATTTAAAAAAATCCATTAAACGCTGGAATTATGTTTAGTTCGACGCCGTGTACTGTGCGACGTGCTTCACCTCTTAACTTGTTTCGCAATATCAGTGCCAGATGTCTTTGTGACTCCGCAGGCATTATTTGTTGGGCCTCTTCACACCCTTCGATAAAATGTGATAACGGTATATTGTGTCCATCGAATGTGGGCACTGCTTCGAGCGCGTATTTAATCGACGCTGGTGGGGCTGGTTGAGCCATGATGTTAAGCGCTAGGTTATTTATAGCGTTATGAAGTTGATTTGATTTTTCTAGCGCCTGTTCGCCGAGGTTGGATTCGTTTCATTGCCGATTTTCAACTTGTTGATTATCAAAATTTATTAATGGCGAATCGGAGCGATTAGCTGGTGGTTGATTTTGAGTTGCGGAAGTGTTTGAGTTAGTTGAGTTATCTTCGTTTCTGCTTATACCCATAGATGTACTCGGGGTGCTATCTTCCGTTAAATTATTTTCGAAATGAGCACCACTCATACGCGGATCAAATTTATTTGGTGCATCAGTGGCTTTCTGAGGGGTTCTCGCCGTCATCCTTCATCCTACGGCAGTGTGGGCGTTCATATCCCACTTCTGACACCAAAATTTAGTTTATGTTGCGTTTAAACCTGCGAATAATGAGTTCGCTTTCGGTGAGAACCATAAACGTAGAACAGTCCCGCTTTTGAGTCAAGGCCCTTTACTCGGGGACGGAGACCTCGCCGTACTGCCGTGGATTTATTACAGGATTATGACGGTAGAAGGTATTGAGCCTTCTGAGAGATTATCAGAAAAGACCATAGTGCATGCAAATAAATGTTCGAAATGATGCGTTGGTTTTGAATACTCACAAGTAATGCATATTGTATAACTTCGAAGATACAGAAAAGTTTAGTAAAGAGCCAACTTGCTCAACTTATTATTTTAATTGAGGTACTCTGCCTCGCAGGGTCGGAGGTTTTAACAAGAGCTTTGCGCGCTCCGCGTAGTGTCGTTGATGATGCAGCAGGTTCGTTGGTTGAAGAAAAAGGGTAGCGATATAAAGCTAGATAGAAGATAGGTTAACGTTGAAAAACGAGACAGAAGATGGGTTCTCAATGCGTGGGAGAAAGAAAGAAAGTT
>JAPYZD010003303.1:0-11546 GCA_030522725.1 Ichneumoninae sp. B BG-2022a
GTGCGCGTGCGCGTGCGCGTGCGCGTGCGCGTGCGCGTGCGCGTGCGCGTGCGCGTGCGCGTGCGCGTGCGCGTGCGCGTGCGCGTGTGCGTGTGCGTGCGCGTGCGCGTGCGCGTGTGCGTGTGCGTGTGCGTGTGCGTGTGTGTGTGTGTGTGTGTGTGTGTGTGTGTGTGTGTGTGTGTGTGTGATACAGGACCATCTCAGAGATCGAAGGCTTCTGCACTACCGCCGCTGCTATCACAGTAGAATTTGCAACATGATATATCGACGATATATCGGTAGTCGTTAGGATTATATCCCCGATATGTCAGTTGCTGTTTAACCAGGATATCGAGGACGCGATCCACCGTTTGAGGATCCCCGCGATATCGCATGAAATTGCGCAAGAGTGAAATCGATCTCTGTGGACTGTGGAGCTTCGAGCCGCCTGATGGTTTGATGCCTTGGCCTCTAGTCTCGCCGGCTGTGTTTGCGTTAGGGTCAGGGGGATGAGGATCGATCCCTTCAAACCTCTTCGGTGAGTCCTCGTGTGTGCTATCTGCTACCCGACCGCAAGATAGTAAAACCACGACGGGCGAGAGTCAAGCGAGATGGAATCCTTACAGAGGCCTCGAGGCACGAATCACTCCTGTTCCTCTCTCGACGGAAATCTCGGATAATTTTCTTCTATCTTACTCGCTTTCTAAATCTCCTTTATCCTCGGTCCCTCACTGAATGCCTTTTTTTATACACTCGCATCAAACTATACCATTTTCTCAAATCTGCGACGAATTCAACCTAGGCACCCCCGAAGGACGATTCTTTTCATCACTGATCCGTTAGTGCCGAATCGCTCCGGGCGGTCGAAATCTTCTCACCACCATTCTCCCTCTCTTCACTATTTTACTCTTTTACCCTTACGTGCGTGTACCTTTAATATATAACGGTAAGTATACTGTACCCTGTGAAGCGTCGTCGATCTTCGCCAGTCTCCTCGGCTACTGCCTTTCCCTGGTTTCTTCTTCGATCCTCTTTTTTGCTTGCCTTTTCGGGTCTTTTGAGCATGGCCTGCAAGAGAAGCTTTAACCGATCACTAGCTTTCCACCGAACTGAACCTTCGGGTACTGGGATTTACTATCACTATATCGACAGGCTTTCTCCTCGTTTGAAGCTTTTTACCTAAGGGAGAAATAGTAAGGGGCAGTAGAATATAGAGTTTATCGAATAAAAAGTGAATTCGAGTACGGGTGTGCAACAACTATCTCTATTACTGTACACAATACAGCAACTTTGCTCGATTTTTTTTTTGCTACACCACAAACGAATGCCAAATTTTATTTTAAAACAAATTTATTTTTCTCCGAGATGGAACGCACGTGATTTTGAAGTCGGACACCAAATATATTTTAGATTGTTGCGAAATTCGATGGTAGACCACGATGTAAGCAACATGACTGCCAAGCTGACAAACCGATATAATAAATCGTGTGAAAGTTACACGTTACAAAACCGAATCCAAATAGCACATTTCCTTCAAAGAGGAGAATTCTCTTATAACTTCTCGAGTCCACCCGTTTCTACTATCCCTGAGCTAGGAAAATCACCGCTAAATTACTGATAAATATTCCATTTTCATAACGTCGGGATTCGTGAAAAATTTAGTCGATCCGAAAATTTCATATAGACTGCCAATGTATTGTTAATATTTCACCTTTCTCGTCTCAATTCAAACATCAATTTTATTTCATTTTTCCTGGTGGAACATGGAAATAAATTGGTAGTGTCCAAATGTCAATTAACTTTATTTGAAAGCACCTCATCAATTTCGGTCTGCATACCAAAGTCGCCACACATATTCCACACGTGGCTAATTCCGGAACTCGGATTCGTACCTTTCGACATTATGTGTCCGAGATCGTGGAATGTATGGACTAGTTGGTGAACGAAAGATTCAGACAGTTGCAGCGATTCAAGGAGACATTCTCGCCCTCAACAGTGTCAGAGAGAGAGAGAGAGAGAGAGAGAGAGAGAGAGAGAGAGAGAGAGAGACAGAGCGCGAGAAAGAGAGAGAAAGGGAGAAAGGTCGACAAGGCCTTTCCGAGAGACAGTTTCTCGATTCTGTCAATACTCGACATCCTGCTTAAGAGCGATTGGGTGTGCAGAGAACGCCAAGGAAGTTGTGTAGGAGACATACCACTACCTAGAGAATGCACACTCTTTCTCCCTCTCATTGTTTTCTTTTCTGTGTATTATACTATGATTAATGTATTGTTCTGCTTATTATTTTCTTTGCTTGCATAATGCTGCTTGTAAGTTGTTATTATTATTAGTATTACTATTCTTTTGGATTCAGGTTAAATGTATCAGTGTAGCGTAGAATTCCGGCTGGACCCAGAGAAGTCGGTTAAGTAGTTACGAATTAAAAAGACGGCCAACTAAAACAATAACAGAAGTATATTTATCAAAGCGCGTGCGTCTTCTACAGAGATATTTCGGTAACTTAAGGTAGTGGAAGAAAGCGGTAGCTTGCGAGCGGCTGGATGTGGATGAAGGAGAGAGCGAGAATATGATAGGAATTACTGGTGCGTGTGAAGTAGAATAGTGTGCGTGCTTTCCAACGATACCGATCTCGGAACTGCTGCGACCTCTCCGCAACAACCAGGTTTCGATTTTAATTTTAAGCTGTATTTGTCGTGGTACCAATCTCTCACAGAAGCCCGCCTCGAAAGTACGAGATAAATTGTCTCTCTCTGACTCTCCCTCTCCCTTTGCTCTTACCAATCCGAAGACCGTAGAGATTTTCTCTCGAACGTTATACGAGCGGAGATTATACACGTCGATTCTCTTGTCTTCGCTTTCCATCCATTTCCTCCCTTCTGCCCTCCACACTTTGTGCTCACCGCTCTCTCGGTCTCTCCTCTTAACTGCCAAAGTACGAAACTCTCTAACAGCCTAGCTCCCATTCTCTCACTTATTGTTTGGAAAAGCAACGTAACGAACGAGAGCGATCGAGATGACGCTGGACGGAAAGTTCGCCCTGCGAAATTTCATGCGGTTATAGCGAGTATAGTTTCTCCCATCTCGCGCTAGCTTGCGGAGTGTGATACCGGCTCGAAAGGAGGGGGAAGCGAGACGGAAAGACGGAAGACATCCCAGGGCATTCAAGGGAGAGGCAGAGATAGAGGGAGGTTCAGTGAGTGGCGCGTCCTTCATTCTGGAATGTATTGATTTAGGGAACGTGGACTACGACAAAGTCGACGACGACGTCGACGAGAAGGCACATCCCGAGACAATGTCCTCGATTTTCGGATGGGCCGGAGAGCCTGGTTCTCCGGGCGCGCTCAGGGGACTCCGGGAGCGCTCAACAAACGATTTGTGTATGAGTGGGGGTGGCGTATTCCAGACCCTTTCCATCTATCTCACATCTGTAAATCTGTCCCTGTACGGATATAGACAATTCCGTCGTGTATTAGTTAAGAGTATACTGGCGTTCTAGAGTGAGACCTTACACGTTATTCCGGCATTACGGACGAATTGATTTGCCGCTCGGACTGTATCGCGAACGTGGGAGAGTTCGTGGGAGACAATATTAGAAAAATCCCGTGAGAGATCGGCCGAAAACCACAACGGATTGGGGTATGGGGAAGAATATGGCAACACCGGACAGGCTGATGTTTGTTTTGTTTTGTTTTTTTTTTCTCACCGAGCAGAGTCCTGTCAAGATGAATCCTCATTTACATACGTTCCTACGTATGTCAGAAACATAACTTTCTAATTTAATCTTTTAAGCTGGGTAAAACCGAAGTTTCTGCACTGACAAAAAATTACATAGTTGAAGCAACTGTACTGACTTTTTATTATAAAAATAGTTCCCAGGGGGAACGTCTACATTTTATATTTACTAAAACTATTCGTTATGGTAGAAAACACTATCCTTTTTCTCAATGTGGAGTGATCAATATGAGAAAGTTCGTTGATCAATATTCTCAAAATTGTAACTATAAAAAAATATCTACATCTCATAAAATTGAAACGGTCAAAATTTACTGCAATGTTTATTATAAAAAATCGGCAAATGAAGTTCGCGTAAATGGTCGTTCTGAAGTTATATCTTCGTTCCTTTTTACCACTGATGACGCACCACCAAATTATTTTACACCTAGAACGACATTTGGTGCATGAACTCGCGTCGGACAAAAAATACATGTTTTCCAAACAATTCAAAAATGTATAAATCTTGTACAATCTTAACCCGTCAATTCATTTTCATCACATTTAATACCAAAAATTGTACAAAGTTGCTCCATTCTCGTGTCAAATTTCAGCTAAATACCTTCATGTTTACTGGAATTATACCGTTGTTAATAATTTTCAAAAAAAAAAATTTTAATTCCATCAAATCTGATTGCTTGAATAGATTTCGGCAATATTCAATACCAGAAGTCTTTGATCATAGTATTGTATCTGTATACAGTTTTAGAGCGATAGTTCAAAATTTACGCAAGTTAGAGCAAACACTTTTTTTATTTGAAAATTTTTATTTCAATCTTCACGAAAATTACACCGCGGAAAAAGGCATTACCACTGATAGCGAGTTGTAATTCGGTACGATAAGAAGTGTAACAAATTTTAACTCGCCATCACGCACGTGGGGACTCTCACATACATATACATCCAGGCGCCAGCCCAAAACCACATTTCTCGACATAACAGACCATTTTCAGTATTCTGCCCCTAAAATCTCGACCTTTTGTTTTTACGAAATATACCTTCATACATGAGAAACAAAATATGCGAAACAGTATGTAATGAATTTTCGTAATTGACGTATCTAAGGATAGAGTTGGCGACAACACATATTTTTATTCGCTCCTTCAACAGTAAATTGAGCCATGGTAAAGTTGTCAATATATCTTTTCATTTCACATTCATTTATGGAAAAGAAAGACAATACTAGCAGATGCTGACAGGTAATTCCGGCCACCGGAACGATCAAATGGAATTCCCGAATTGATTTTATTTTGCTCGACGTGAATTTTTCTATTTTATCAGAGTTATAGCTAATTAATTGTTGATTTTAAGATAAACTCTTTGCGCTTGTTGGACTGATTTTTTATTATTTTTATTGCTAAATCTTTAAAAAAACAAAACAAAAAATGGTGGCTCCTATTCGTCATCAAGTGCCAAGGACCAGTGGATAATACCGGCCTGATTAGTGTTTTTTTTTAATGTTAATTGCCAATCATATTATAGCATAAAACATCAGAATTTCCTATGAACAAACCAACCTTTCCAAATGTTTTTTTTAAATTAAAACTTGACTTTAGAACTGAGATATCCTGATTCTCGCTTAGATCGCCGGTACATGCACATCATCCCCTAATACGGTATTTCTCCGTCCGAAAATTAAAAAATTCCTTCCAGCCTGCGGAGTATCATAACTACTGACAAATCTAGTGGAATATGAGTACCTCTCGATCATCGATTATTCGTGGGGGAGGTGGACAATAAAAATGAAGTCATGGATGAAAATCGTTTGAATGAATACACTGAGGTAGAAGCGATCGTCTCCATGTCCATGTACAATTGATTGTGTTTATATTGGGAATTTTTATGGATCACCCCGCGGGCATCCGGTCTGCTTGAACGAAGGCCTTTGAGGAAGAATGGGAGAAATCAATTGAGAAGAAAAAGCGTACAGAGCTACTCAACCGGGCTCTTTGACGTGGCGTATTTATATTCCCACCTACGCGTGTTTATCGGAAGACCGGATTGACCCCGAGCACGTCTCCTCTGAGGTTTTCATCGTGTACGCACGAGTTCATCCATTCACGAGAGGATGAAAGATTTTTCGCCAACTCTCTACACTATCTCACCCTACGAAAAGAAATAAACCTACCGAACGCAATGTTATTTTTCTTTTTTTTTTGTCGGAAAACATCTTCAACGGAATCTTCTAAGCCAAAAGTGTCTTCAAAAAACGTCCCTTCTGAAAATTAAGTGAAAACATCGAAAATCTCCTTTAAAATTTCTACGGTTCTATTGGGACTCAGAATGCCTTGGATTGGAGGCGAGTAAAAATAGGACCAGAGAACAGGATGTGAGCCTGATCGTAAAACTGCTGAAGATTGCTTCACATACATTTTTTTATTATATTTTGCCGCCTCATAGATGGAGTTTTGATTTCGGGATTTTTTTTAATTTTTGGGATATGCATGTAAACGTATTCAGAATATTCCAAACCATTAAAAAATCAGATTTAGAACAAATTTTTGATGTTTGCGTGTGTGCAAAAAAAAAACACTACCGGTCGCAAATGTTGTCCGAGCCATATGAAACTTTGCACATAAATTAGGTTATTACCAAGGCTGTTTGGTATTGTATTGGCTTGAATCGACAACAGGCTCGAAATGTTATAAATTTTTACGTCTTTCCATTGATTTTTTTAAACCATTTGTGCTTGCCATCGCCTATGCAATTTTCAAGCTGTCAGACCAAAACTTTGTACACAAGTCGAATTATTTGTGGATACTTGACATGAATTTTCATTTAAAAAATGGAGCAAACATTCGCATACGCAGATACATTTTTTTTAAATTGACAATACGTTGGGACGTTCGAATGATTAAAAAAATTAAGAAATTTAAACGCGATTATTTTCGTTTATTGACAGAGCTTCGTCTTGGAGGAAACCAAATAATGCACAGAAAATTCTTTCCCAGAAGCTCCATACACAAATTTACAATACATGAGGAAGCTATATAAAAATCTCGATTGTCGCCGTTTTTCATTTACCATATTATTTTTCGTCCGCGAGAATCCTGCTTCAATCCTCCTTGGCTGTAGGCTATATAATAAGAGTCGTATGAAGGATGAGAATATACAACGTGGACTTTGACTATGTCCACGTTTTATAAAAATTTAATAAACTTGAGAAATCCTGAGGGCGATGAAAGGACAATAGAGTGAAAATATTTTTCCTTATACAAGAGCGTCGTCGAAACGGTTGTAGTGTATTGTCCATTATCTGATGAAAACGACGTAAATGGGTAAAGAACGCAATCGATTACCGAACAAAGTCGATCGAAGAAACACTTCGGAAACTTCTAACGGCGAAAATACGAAGAATCACCCGAAACATCCTTACGCCGCCTTAATCGCTTTTACCGTTCCCGGCGCATTCATTCATCGACCCCTGGTATAATAAGAATCGAATCAGGAACCTGAAAATCATTCGAATGAATCCTTAATGCTCGAAGACCATTTTCATCGTAATTTAAGCGATGTTTCAATTATGCGGGTAATTCAATAGGATACGATAACCTTGTTTATTTCGGTGAGCTATCTCGATACTCTCGGATCAGGTCCCCTCTGCCTGTTTATCGAAGGGACGAATTAATCGTCGGCGCTCGTTTCGACGCAAAATCGTACAGTCAAGACTTGATTTCTCGTGGGAGAAATTCCACCGTGCGATCGCACACCCTCGGCTATTCCGTTCCCCCTTCTATAGCCGATAGCTCTATTCTTCATGGAGCTAAGGAGCAGTATAATGTCCACGGCACGGAAATGCCGCAAATGAATTTGCCAGTCACGGATCCGATAAAAAAGGGACAACGAAAGAACGAGTTCGACGGATTACGGTCGATGCTGGAAGTCAATAATAAGGGCACAACTGTGAAGAACCTGAGTATACGCATCATCAAAACGAACGATCACGATATTCAATTTTTAGTAGCGGCGGTAGCAGTAAGATAGAGTTATATATGTGTGAAACATTGCCGATAGTACAGTAGGTCAAGAAAAAAAAGAAAAAATACTCAGCCCAGTGCGCGGTACTTGATTGCGCACCGTAGGCGTAAAAGAATTCGACGCACGAACAGTGGTGTGCAGACCTCTGCGGAAACCAATAGGGATCCCTCCCGGTCCCGGAATATTATGTTACCGATATTTCAGCGAGATTGTAATCCACACGGCTTGTAATACGAATCGAGTAAAGAGTGAAAAGTCTCGTAAAGGAAGAGATATAGAGATGGTGAAAAAAAAAATCGTACAAAATTTTTTCTCGCGCGATACGATTTTGCAAGGAACATCGTTGAGGGTGCATACAGCGTAACGAGAGATGATTCGTACCGCGAATTTTTTATGCGATTCATGACGCACGAGTTCGCTAACAATTTTGATCAAAGTTCGCCAACGTGGAATGGGTGGAAGAGAGGGGGGGAGGGGGTTGGTGACGCTAAAGTCCCTGTGTTGAGGAAGGTGAGGAAAGGGAGCCCAAGCGAGCCGAGGTATTATACGCTTCGCGAATAAAATCTCGTTTTAATCTCGAGTATTCTTCCTCTGGCTGTTAGCTGCTGCTGGTGCTACAGTTAGTTATACCGGGAGAGAATTGTGCAGAGAAAGGGGCGGGCAGCGGTAAAGGGAAATATTGTACCGTTGTGTTCGTGTGTAGCAGATACTACATTTATACGAAAAAGTGGAAATTTCGATGTGAGTGTGTGTGTGTGTTTGTGTGTGTGTGTGCGCGCGCGCGTGTGTCGGGGGTGGGGGTTTAAGGTGGAGGAAGGCACGTCGAGAAAAAGCGAGGTATAGCGAAGGAGGGAGATGGATTCTCGAGAGGCTTTGAACCAGTTCGACTGATTATGTTTAACTTTCGCGTTTTCCACTGGCTCAGCATGAAAAGTCGAGAAACGGGGATTTGTTAGAAACAGTATAACTATACATGTAAAGTTTGAGTTCGAGCGAGAGAAGGCAGAGCCACCGAGTATGCCCGGAATGAAATATAAGGCGAAATAATAATACACGGCAGGATAGAAAATTCACGGTGTAGTTGTGTCCCACCTCCGCGGCAACGGCGGCAGTGGAAAGGGTCAGTGGCGGTCGGACAAGTCATATCGCCGATGTAAAAAGCAAATTCTACGATAATGTGTCACTACCGTTCGGATATACGGCACGCGTTTTGCGGGTGACCAGTGAATAACCATAAACACAAAAAACGCGAGCGAGAACACTGCGGTACTCGAAGAGGAAGAAAGTCCGCGGTAGGTGAAAAAAAAAAACGAAAAACCTCGCCAACCACAAAACCCATTCCTTCTCACTTATATTACCGAGCTTTATAATACGCGGCAACGCTATAAGAGGCTCGTGTTGCGTTTCAACTTTCCGTCAACTTTAAAACCGTATAGCTGGTGCTGATGTTGCCGGTACGAAGCGGTTAGCCTGGGCTCCTCTCTCGCGCTTAGTTCTCACGGTCGTCCTTGTGTTTTGGAGTGGACGAGTGTCGGAGTCGGCGCTTCGTCACGACACTCAACGGTAACGCAAAACCCTCCGGCGAACCTCTGGCTTTCGCACGTTCTTTCTCTCTCCCTCCACTCTGTCTCGCTCAATTCAACTGAAACGCTGCACGGGCGCTAATTACTCGACGAAAATAATAAAACTTTCGTGCCGCTACGACGGGACCCTGCTAGTTGCAACTCCGCTCGCCTGCGCGAGCGTGATAATGAGAAAAAGGTGAGCTAAAAAAAGAGCTCGTCGCGTGTTATACGTGTTTCACTCTTGTTCTCACTCTCTCGCGATCGCGTTGAGTATCAATATTACGACTGCCGGTATAATGTCCGGGAGCACATAGAGGGCTCGACAATTGCCCCGTGTACACGGTATACCGGTTCGGGAAATACTGCGAGCAACTACAACCACTCTCCGAAGCTGCATCAGCAAATGCTTCAGTTTCGTTTTTCCCGCGTATTCCGACACAAAAGCTCTTTCAGACTTTCCCTCTCTTTCTCTCAATGTCCTCCCAATAGAGACAAATACGCGTGTACTATCCAGTGTTTTCCACTCGCTTACTCCTCTTTTAAAATTGCAAGTCATTTATCGTTTAACTCTCATTGTTAAACTAACCGTACAATACACTGTAATCGATTTAATACCTTTTTTTTGTTCTCGTTTCTGTTCTCCAGTAGAGCCCGTCGACTATGCTATTGCCTCGGGCCACTAAATATATATATATACAGATATACATATATATATATATATATATATATATATATATACGGATATCTGTGTAATAAAGCTGTCTCTCTGGGTCGAGAGATTTGCTTTCAATGGCACTCACGCGGCGGATCCTCTTGAATTCTTCGCGCAAAAAGCTTTCGCGTCTTTCGCTCTCGTATTCTCTCAGAGCTTTCTTTTTATTTCCTCCGAAATAAAAAAAATGGATATACTAAACTCCTCTACCCGAGATTTTTCTATCCCCCTGGAAAGTCCTTCGCATACACCGCGTCAGGAGGCGAAATAGTATCTGATCTTTGGAGCGCGAAAAAAAAGTACGGCACCCCCCCCGCCCCTTGACAGCAGGAAGGAGCGGAGCTTCACTTCAAAACGAGCACCCAATTGAGATTCTGGGACGGAGTGAAATTGAGCCGAGAAGGTCGTCTACGTCGATTGCTGTGGGAATAAAGAGAGAAGAAAAAAGAGTAAGGAGGAAGAAGGAAGATAGATAAAATGGAGAGGCAGATAGAAAGAAGGTACCAGGAGCGGGGAGGGATGACGGTGCCGGGTAGGTGAAAAAGGAAAACGGTAAAGACCTGGGGGGAGAGTTCGGGGGAGAGGAAAAAAAGAAAAGGTGAGAAAGAGGATGAAGGGTCGAGACGGAGAGAGGTTTAAGAAAAAAAAGGAGAGAGATAAATAGAGAGAGAGAGAGAGAAAGTTCCTCTCGAGGCAGCCCAACCAGTCCGCCAGCTTCCTTAACGACGGCGTGGTATAGCTTCACCGCAGTTTTCCTCGTTGAAGAAGATACGCGAGTGCCGTGTAAAAAGGGGTCGCGCTGCACGCGAGGAATCGAGAACGGAAGGAGGAAAAGAGAAAGATAGAAGAATGGAGCCGACGACGAGGAAGAAAATTCGAGAAGAAGCTGCTGCAGCAGCGGCGGCTGGCAGGCTTGCAGGAATACACAGTCTAGCATCCGTGAGATCGCTAAAGTACGATCGGATTAATGTCCCGTTAAGAGGGTAATTGGCGATAGGATGATATAAAAAAGAAACAAGACGATAGTGAGCTTGGGACCGGGAAAGGGGCGAGGGGGGAAGAGGGAATAGAACGATCGAGGGTAGAAAGAACGGGGGACAGGTACAAAATCAAGCAAAAAATTAAATAAGATAAACTACCAGGTGTAACGAGGAGATACAGGGATATCATTTTTTTTAAGTCAATATACGTGGTTAGGAGCTGATCGAAAAAATTTTATTTCGACAACTGTCGCTTATAGCACATATTTACCGTGTACGTTTGAGTCTTCCGTCGATTATTATTGTTATTATTAATTTCTCGTATCCGGTGCGTGTCTCTCTCACTCACACATATACATACACACTGTTTCCGTCTGCTTACTCAATTTTTTTTCTGACTACAATTTTTGTATGGATGTACACACATGTGTTTATTTATCTCTCCCTCGAGCACACGTACATACACACACACACACACACACACACACACACACACACACACACACACACACACACACACACACACACACACACACACACCCACACACACACACACACACA
>JAPYZD010003303.1:11575-24995 GCA_030522725.1 Ichneumoninae sp. B BG-2022a
ACACACACACACACACACACACACACACACACACACACACACACACACACACACACACACACACACACACGCACGCACGCACGCACACACACACACACACACACATTTCTCATCGCCACAATCGAGATCTGTCTTCATTTTTTTTTTCACGTTTATCGGAGAGCTCGCAGTACAATTTTATTTTTTTTCCTAACATCTCACATATATTTTTTCTATATTTCGTATGCACGGTCATCTACCCGTGTTACGATCTCGCATTTTTCATTTCAGTTTCGTCCTCGGCATAACGCACAAAATAAAATCAAATGAAAACAAAACAAAAGTTTGCTCCAGTACGTCATTCTATGTAAAAGAATCGTTTTAAATTACCAGTCGTAAATTAACCGAGAAATCGCTTGCGATCTTTTGTTTTGTTTTATGTTTTTTTTTATTCTCTCTCCCGCGACGCTTCGTTTTATATTACCTCTCATACTAACGCTCTATCATGCTCGGGCTCGCTCTTTCTCTATCTCTTTCGATACTCGCTGTCAACGTCGGAGTCTCATCATGCAATACACTAAGTTACAGTCACGACCTTTATTTTTTAATTTTCTTTAGTGTCTCGCAAATTCATTGTTTCCTTTTTTTACAATTCTCGTTCAACAGCGTCGTCGTCTGCAATCTTATTGTTACGAGTCTTTATTTATTCTTCTTTTTCTCTTTTTCCTTTTTTTTAAGTCTACGTTTCTTCGTCACGATTCGCTATCCACACTTTTTTACGTCTTCTTCTTCTTCTTCTTCGCTTGTATTTCTTATTCGGAATTTATTATTCACAGACACGACAACATGACCGATGACAAGTGATCCATTCAAAACCCATAGCAGCACCTTCTAATAATAACCTGCGTCGCACATTGTAATATCGAGTCACTCGACAATTCATTGCTTCGCTCTCCTGAAGTCGCTCGACATTTGTTTGACTATGGAAAAATTATGATCGTCACCACTTCGGATATGTCATGACTCAGTTAAGATATGCCTTATTCGGATATCCTTCTCGTCGACGAACATTGAAATGAAACTTATTTGATGTACGTGTAAAAACTACGATAAAAATATATAATGATATTCTCCATGCGGGCCTCGCAGAATCCCAGTGGCCAATCAGTTACGCTGATTTTATATGTATATGTATGTATATATATATATATATATATATATATATATATATATATATATATTAATATTCGTACACTATAATACAGTCGAATCGATATTTATATTCGTCACACCGGGACATCGAGAGCCCTACTGAAAGAAAAAAAAACGCACACATCGCCATCTTTCGCTCATTCGTTCACGTAGTCACTCGTATACCTTGCATCACAATTTGTACGCACGAAATAACGATATAAATTAGCACAATTAGAGACTAGACAGTGAACAAATGAATGTCGAGCTATATACCGAAGTTAATAGAGATATCGAGGAAGAGTGGCATGAGCAAGATTGACAAGACAGGCAAGGTTGGGCTTATCAGTGCCGAGGCCGCTAGGCTGCAAAGTCGAGGGAAAAAAAGAAAAAAAGTGGAGAGATTGAGATTGAGAGGGTTGAGAGATTGTGTATGTGGGAGTCGGTGGAGAATTTCGAACCGGATATTCAAGCCGGAAGAGTCGTCGAGTTTTCGTAGTGAACGTTCTTTGCTCGATCCTCCCCCGAAGCTTTTTCCACGGTGCAAGGAAAATTAAATTTTCTTGCGTCTGGTAAAGCTCGATCTCACTCACCGCTGTCGGTGGTGCGCTCTCGCCGGTTCGTATCGCCGAGGAACACACAAATCATGGGTGAGCTTGTCGGAAACGATACAACCGAGCTTCTCAATTCTTTTCCCTCCCGTCTGCTTCTTTTTCCGCAGTTTTTTTTTCTTTCGTCTCCAGCCTTCTTATACACCTATGCGAGGAAGCGTCACATTTCTTCGCGGCGAAACGCGAGTACTTTAGCGACGTGAATAAACGAATCTTCCTTCGGTATCATCAGACCGGCTCTTTCCGTGCGGAGACTCGCCCGGTTACTCGCCTCTCTCCCTCTCTCCGAGCGACGCTCTCCTTCTAATCGTTTTTGGCAACATTTCAAGTATATCGTCGTCTTATTGCAAGACCGAAGAGAGTTAGGATACCGAGACAGGGGCAGCGCGAGTAGCAACGATTTATTTCACTTAAGAGGAAATAGTGAGGGTGCTGGGGGCTGCGACGAGCAAGAAGGGTAGGGCGCCTCGACGGGGTGAAGAAGAACGGACGGAAGGAAGGAAATAAAAAAAAATATCGTCTGCACGCGACACGAGCAGTTGGATGGAGAAGGGACGAAGATTGTACGAGAGAAGAAGAGGCCAGACGAGAAATTCTTCGGACGTTCGAGAGATTTCGCCTGTTCTCAATCTCTATCGCCTCTGTACACAAGGTCTCTCGCGCAGACCGGAAAAGGAATTATCTTTGATTCAAATAAATTTTCTACGTTTATTTGAATTCCCGGTCTAATTGATTATCCAATTCGGTGGAGGCCGAAAAAAATCTTTTTCACGAACACTCCACCAACAAAATAATATATCGATTAAAGTATCAATTAAATGTTATTTTCATAAGTCACCACATACCATATTTTTTCTTCGCTGTGCAAGGATATAACTTAATGAACTAAAATTGAACTTTTCGAATCAAACGCATCTCGCTCGAACCAAATAGTTCAATTTCATTTTTACAAAGTGTATCCTCTTACCGAGGAAATATGATACGGCGAGTATTGGGGGAAAAAAAGTTTATCGATATTGGGTCATATTTTTTCTCAGTGCGAAAATATTCCCATTTCTTATGACGCGAATTTTCACGTGAAATATTAAACTGGAAGAAAAATGAGTGACAGATTCATTATCAGTGGTACAAAAATGAATGGGATATAGGAGTTGAAACGCCGAGCGACGAAAGTTTGTTTCAAAACTAATTTTTTTTGGAAAAGTGACGATTTTTTTTTTTTTTTTTTCAAACAACAATATCTCCGCTTCCCCCGCGAAATCACGGGACTAACCCGAGTGTCTATCTTTTTTTTTAACCAAGAACAACTCGCGAAATACTGGTACTGGCAACGTTACAAACCGATTTTTTCGTGCCGTTACAGGACAATGAAAAACGTGAAAAAAGCGTGACAAAGGGAAATACGTTGAAATTTTGTTCGTATAATCGAGAAGCACCAAAAGGAAGTTCACACGCATATTTCGATGGATTTTTCGCTTTGAATACCGAGCTGACAGCTGTAATGCCTCGAAACTCCAAAGGGATTTTGGTAATCGCGCAGAAAAGAAAATGTCTTTTTGTTTCCGGCGCAACATGGGGTCCTTATGAATACTTCAATGAATCGGTTTGGTCATTATTCTATAAAACAAACTGTGGGTTGCCCCGATTGTTACAAAGCGTTTTATGAAACACCGCATACAGCAAAAAGTATGATAACAAAATCTACTACTAAATTCCTCACGACTAACCAAAAAAAATGTTTAAACGAAAAAAAAGAAACAGAAACCCAAAAACCACCAAACCAGGTACTCTAAGTCACTGTCTCCATGTACATACTCCAAAGTATTAGCTAAAAATACTCACACAGCCCAGGTGAAAATTAGATCAGCGATTTGTGTTAGGTTTTGATTGAAAAGAGGACGGTGGTTCCTCGTGATCTCTTCGGAATCGAGGGCAAACGATACAGATATATATATATATATATATATATATATATTGGACCTTCGAGTATCGGACAGACAAAAAGAATAGGATAAAAAAAACAGACGAAAAACAACAGAGCAAAACAGTGGAGAAAATAAAATACAGACGTTTGACGCTACAGCAGGGTTGGAAGGGTTTTGGCGATGAGGGAGAACGGAAATGATGGCACAGCCGGTGTCTAATATCCAAAATGGCCAATAAGTCTTTGTGTTTTGCTGCACTGCTGTTGGAAATCCGATAGTTGAAGCGAAGAGAGCGGGCATGCTGTCGAGTGGGCTTAGGGAGGGTGATTGCGGGGGAAGGTTTCTCGTTTCGAGTGTCGAACGAGTGAGTGCGAGTGAGATACGAAGAGCAGTCGAAAGAGAGTAGTAGTTCTGTAGTAGTGGAACGTGAGCATTTTGTTGAGGGGGAAGGAGAGGGGGTTGAATGGAGGACTGGCGTCACTATACCGGGAACGAGCAACCAACAGAAGCACCCAGTAGCAACTGTAGCACGCGCGGTTCGGAGTCGAGATTCGTTATAGTATACAAACGTCGAGGGAGAGGCTGGGCTGTGTTTCCGCTGTTTCCAGTTGCCCGGAGGGGGCGGTCTTTGCGCATCGGGTCGAGCCCCCAACCACCTTCCTCCCCCCCCTCCCCCGGCTCGCATACGTGTGTCATTGACGAGTGGAGTAACGAGAGTGAAGCCCGACTCCGGAGCTTCATGGAAATCTGGGAACCGTAACGGGTTGCGCTCCTCTTCTCTGGAAACTCCACTCCTCTTCCACTATCTCCCCTAGCCACGCGGGCGCATGTTTCCACGAATTTTACACAAACACCTATATAGGTTGTTCCAGCGGGCATGGACGTCAGTTTCATTCCGATTCGGGGATCACCCTCCCGACATTCTATTTCTCTATCTCTCGTTGCCCCCTCACTGCCGGTGTTCGACAAGAATCACGATCACTACGTACCAGCAGTAAAACTACCCTCTGACCCGAACATCCCCGGAGTCACAGCCTCCGAACATACGTCAGCCGCTATCGGGAATAATTTGGCTTGTATATTTCTCATGTTACGCTTGAACCCCCCGCCCCTAAAATGAAATTCATCGACGGATAGGATTAACGATCGATATAAACCTTGGGGCATACTCACTTTGAAACCTCAAAGGCCTGTGGGACATTAATTCGGATCGACTTTGCGTCACTCACCCGATATATGAAAAATTAAAGAAAAGAAAAAACGAATCAATAAACTAATCTCGCTACGGAATCTGTTAACCACCAATCCCATCACCGGCTTCATACCGCTTCGACGATAGATGGAATGTTAAGAGAAAACGGGGGGAAAAAAAAGAATCTCTCCACCGAATCTGTTAGTCACTGATCTCATCATCCTGGATTACGCTTCGTGTTTGCCCGTGTGTCCACCTACGTCCACCTGCGCATGTGTTGTATGAGTATTACGTAGCCGTGCAACTATAGCGCGGCCCCATTTGCTACTGGGTTAGTTGGATTAGTTACGATTGGTTTACAAACTCGCGGCGACTAGTTGAAGCCGAACAGACCAGAAAGCTAGACCCCCGTCGGTTTCCGGCGGTGGAGCCACACGGGAACGGTGGGCTTACTCTACAAGCCTCACGCGAATCCTGTGGACCGCGGTGTGCAGTTGTGCACGCGCGGTGTCATCGACACTCGGCAACGTGGAAACATGAAACGCGCCGGTGAGAGAGAGAGAGAGAGGCTGTATCCACCCGTACTAAAACTCCCTTTTGCATTTAGCAGAGAATACCGTGTGCGCCGAGAGAACTCTCGCATACCGTACATACCGTAGATACATCGTTGCCCAACGGTGTACGGATGTTGGAATACCATCGGAGACGCTCGCTCGAGCCTCTCGCTGTTAATTTCCAAAGCGCAACACGCTGCCGGTGTTGTTTCCCGGCCACTGGACTCCGGTATATACTATACCTGTAATATGGAGGATAGTTACTACTATGTACTGTTTCCACTCTTGCAACTATGCGACTCTTCGGTACACGCTTCGGTGGCTTGAGAAGTTGCAAACCTCGCTCGTACCTCTCGTCCGTCTTATCCTCGTCATCCCTGTCGTTCTTGTCAACCTCTCGTGAACCATCTAGCCCTCGAGAAATTCTCGTTGAGCAACGTTAGAAATCACACTGATTGTAATGCCTCGTTCCTAACGGATTGAGATTTATAGTGGAACGAATTAATTTCTCCGCGATGTCTGTGTAATAAGCAGAAAGCTAATTCCGTGCAGAGATGTATGCAAATGTATGGACCAGCGCCGGCTGATAATCCGACCAGGTTGGTACTAAGGTAGTGCCGAGACCGAATATAGAATCTATTCTGCGAAGAGGAGTTATATCGGTTTATGTATTTCGAAGTCTGAGCACCGTATAATGATAGACAGATGAGGAAAGGTGAATTTCATAGGAACTCTTATCGAGAGTGAATGCCAAAAAAATTCAGGAACGTGACAGTGGTGAGTATCCGTCCTGCATCTCCTACTTCTATATGCGAATCCCACTTCGGTGAAAGAAACAGGTACCCGAAAACACCCTTTATAAACGCTGACAATTAAATATTTTTAGGATGCTTTCTGTCACTTATTTACGTTTTTCACCTGCTCAGAGTAATATGGACTAATATGGAACATGGAATTGAACTCAATTTTCTTCCGAACTTCAATATTTTTCATGGAAATGTAGTCAATGTCATTACTGTAACGAGATAAAAAGATAATCATATTCCCGAAGTATGGGTAATCGATGAAAATCGAGGAAACTCATATGATATTTTTAAATCTTATCAGGAGCAAGGCTTAACATTTTGAATATTTCACAGTTATCAATACATATATACAAAATTAACGAAGTTTTAAGTTCCTTTAATCCCCATTTGCATCAATACGTCCTAGTCTATCCTACCACGCCGGCCCACATTCACTACTTCTTCCCCGTTTCACAATTTTGTTTGAATCTTGTATGAAGTCGCACGGTTTATTCACCCGATTGTTTTGTTGAATAATTGAATTTTTTCAGTTTACCAGGAACACTACCGAAACGGTTAAAACTCCTCGAACCATCGATATCAATAGACGTTCCGAATTGTACCGCCATCCGATTACACGTATCCTTACCGCATAATATGTATTCACCTCCGGCAAATATATCCCGTGACTAATATGAAATACGCCTTTCTGAGTTTACTCCCGCAATATGTGTATTTCACTATGCGGGATAATCAATGTGAAATATGTGTATTTCACATGCGGGATAATCAATGTGAAATATGTGTATTTCACATGCGGGATAATCAATGTCCCGGATATTTTTTCAGTCTGGTCGCTCACCCCTGTGTTCCGTCCCTCGCGAGAATCTCGCTCGAGATTAACGCATTACTCGTCGATGGGCGAAATTTTAATTGGCGAGCAGGTATCCCCGCTTACCGCCGAACATCTATATAACATGTTATTATTCGAATATCGTATGCCGCGGTACTCTTTCGGGCAAGTGCCAGTATCGGAGAGTACCGGCACGGTAACGCGGTCTGCTCTCCAGCGTCCCACCACCCTCTCTGCCCCTTTGCCTGGACGGTTGCCGCTGCATAACCCACCCACCGAATGGTTTCCATGTACCCCCGCCAGATTTAACCCGTTCCACATATTCCAGCCTGTATCCGTGTGTCCATGGCTATACCGGCCGGTATCTCCCGTCCATGTGTGTCGAACTATATTTTCGCGCTTCTCTATGGTTTGTTCTCCGTTTGCAATTTCGCTCACGTAGATACCCACACACATATACGTCGAATCGGCAGCGTATTTATAGATTTATATGTGTGTGTCTTTTATGTGTAGGCGAGTCTGTGGAATAGCGCGTGTATGTCCAGTGTATACACGAGTTCTCTCCCCCCAGCCTCGTTCGTTCGTATCCTCGCTACGCTCGGTCGTTTACATATATATGTATATATATATCTGGATAGTGTCTCTTGTCTCCTACCTACAACCCCCATTTGTCCTGTTCCTGTATCCCTACCCAACGGAGGTATGATAATAATTGTACTGTTTGCAAGGAACAAACGTTTTCTCGCGGGCGTGCGTTGCAACCCCCCCCCCCCCTCCCCCCGGTCCGTACCAGTTCCACCCGGTACGATGAAAAATCTCTGTAATACACAGCAAGCATACATCGCAACGTGCATAATATACAGGATATTATAGGTATATAGGTATAGCGTGGGGAAAAAGGGGCGTGGGAGGGGTTGAACGACGATGCGTTTTCCGGAACGGATGCACACCGCGAACGCTCGCAGGCGGTTCATTAACTGCGCCCTAGCCTGCTGGTGTTTTCACTGGCTCTATGGTCCACGCTCGCCTACCGGACGTACCTCGGCACCGGGAATTATCGATAATTAACTGATAACGAGAGGGCAAAGGGAGGGAGGTAGGGTGACTTTCCCGAGTTCGAGATAATTGCGTGTATATTTTCCAACGAGAATTGCCGAGCTATTTCCACCTTTTTACTCTTCCCTCTCTCATACCCTCCCTAAGTCGCTCTTCTTCTCCCTTTCTCGGCATCGTTTCTCGGCGCGCGCAGTTTTTCGGCTCGCGATTGTCAGATTCTACGAGAGAGAGGCTGACGATGTTCCGGCTAGTTGACCATAGAAGCCCACACATAATTCCGCACCCTTGTCTTCATCGAGGTATAACTTTGGCAAAAATTAATATTTTTCGGCGTCGGCAAAAATTAATATTTTAGTAGTGCAATCGATACGATAAGATGTATCGCGACATGTTTCACGTGTTGCAATACCAATTTGGTGGATGTTGGGCGATCATGTCGGAACGATCATGGGTAGAGAAGAGAGCCACACAAGTTCAGTTGCTATTTGTAGCCAACTCCCCCGTGTAAAAAATTTTAAAAAAATGTCAGTCGTTCAATTTCATCTAGTAAAAGGTTCGTGCGGACATTGTACTGCGCGCAGGCTGAGATACGTCCGTAGCGGCCACGCCACAATGAAATTTTGTGTAAAGAAAAAAACAAAA
Source organism: Ichneumoninae sp. B BG-2022a (assembly GCA_030522725.1). Lineage (NCBI taxonomy): Eukaryota > Metazoa > Arthropoda > Insecta > Hymenoptera > Ichneumonidae > Ichneumoninae sp. B BG-2022a. The sequence goes on from JAPYZD010003303.1 coordinate 20,364, forward strand.
GAAATCTGTGAAGCACCGGACACACGTGCACACACAGACGTATGCAGGACATACGTCTCAGGAGAAGATGTTTCAGAATAAAAAAATAAATATTATGCACCCCGAAAAAAAATTATTTTGACGGCCACCGTTTATTTGGTTTAAGTAAAATATTTATTTAATTTAAATACATATTTATTTCATTTAAGTAACTATTTACTTAATTTAAATAAATTTTTTGTTTGATTTATTTAAATCAAATAAATATTTTACTAATCCAAATAAACGGTGGTCGTTAAATAAATTATTTTTCGGGGTGTGTGCCCAATATTTTACACGTCTTGGCAGGCTGTTCTCCCACCGGTGAGCGAACAGCGTGCCATTTTTTGTTACCTACTAAGATTATTGATGCCTCTATAATCTCACTGTTTACGTCAAAAATGATGTGTCAAATTTGTTCAGAATACTTTGAACATAATACGGTGAAACGTCGACAGCAACGACACCGCGAATACCCCGTAACAGGAATAGAATGATCTACCTAAAAAAATCTTACACACCGTGCCCCACACTCGCTTACTTGTGGATCGAAGCGTCGAAGCAGAAAGGAATGAGAAGACACTGAAGGATAGAACCGGTGTATCGAAGAATCTAACTGACAGGAGAATGTGAACGATGCTTTACGATGCCCGTCTTTCTCTACCGCTTTCGTGTAGGTTATTCTTTGAAGAATCGGCCAGTACCGCCTGCCTGGCGAAGCGGTGTGCAGCGGTGAATATTTAGGCCATCGTGGAGAAATCGATCAGCCTAAGAGTCGGTTAAGTATAGATAACAGAGAAGAATGCTTTATATAACTCGCGATATAGAGTTCGACTGGACGGACGAAAACTAACGAGGAAAATTAAACGAGTAAAGAACATGCCGCCCAGCTGTTGGATTTAATTCGACATAGATTTCGTCGAACCCTGTTATTCACGGTGCTTAGAACGATAGAACCGATTTCCGTGAGGCACGAGAGAGAAATGTCGATGATGTAAAAAAAAAACTTGGTTGCCCCAACAGTCGTGCGTCATACGAGGGTCGCGAAACGCGCGGGTAGACCGAGGGATTGAAGGGAGGATGGAATTTCAATATTAATCGAGACCTGCGGACTTCTCAGCGTACCTTCCCGTTATATCCGAGCTTCCTCGGTCTTGTTCTCCGGCCGGATTATTGAATAATTTCAAATAATCGTTGCCCGCGACTGTACGTACACGTACATGCGGTACACGATGTACCGTATATACAATAGCATACACAACATAGATGTTCGGGTTGTAATATAACTACGGTTACTATCGCGAGGTAAACCGGGCTGCGTCACGAGTTATCTAGATAGCCACCGTCCGGCCCCAATGTCGTGTTCTCGATAGCATTATGTACAGTATAACCCCTACACAATTCCATTCGATCACGAGACTCCCAGGACATTTCTCGGTGCGTAGGAGAAAATAAATATTTACGAGGCAGACTCCAGCAAGCTGATGCCTCTCTGATTGTATCGAACATTTATTGACTGTAATCCTTTATGAGTCACAGGTTTATAATAGGCTCCACCCATAGGCGCTACCGTAACAACACTTTACCGATACAGGCGCGATAACTTGCGAAGGGTTAAGGTAGTATTCGCGAACAGTTTGACCTCACGTGAGTTCAGAGAGACTTGCGAACACTTGTCGATGGGATGAAAATCTGAAAAAAAAAATCAAGCACATGGAACGTGCTGAAAAGATTGATTTTGCATAATAATAATTCTAAAATATTGTTAACAAACAAATTAAAAAATAAATTGTTCAACAAATTCCCCGGCAATTTAACTTTTTGTTCATTTAAAAAAAAATTGTTAATTTTTTAAATACGTATGCATATTTTTTTATTCTTAAAAATTACATTTTTTTATTAACTAAAAACGCAGTTTTCAAAAATTACACGAAATTCTGAAAAAATTCATACGTATTCAAAAAAATTTACAAATCGCTTTCATAAACAAAAAAAGTTAGATTGTCGGGTGATTTGTTGGGAAATTTTGTTTTCGTTAATTTGTTAATAACATTTATGCATGCACGCACGCACGGATGCACGCATGCAATAACAATATGCATGCATGCATGGTTATGCAAGATCAATCTTTTTTGCACCTTCCATAAAGTTGATTTTTTTCGGATTTTTATCCCATCGAGAAGTGTTTGCAATTCCTCTCTCAATTCTCTCCGAACTCACGAGGGGTCTGACTGTCCGCAAGTACTACCTTAAGAGATCGGAGTTCGACGAGTTCATGCCAAAAAATAGGTTATTTTTGTATTAGTACAAAAATCGTTAAAAAAATCCCATACGACTTGTTGGTCATACTTACCTAACTTTGGACATAACAAATTGCAGAAGTTCCTGTTTTTTATTATCTATTTTTTGTTCGAAAAACCGAACTAATTCTACAATTTTTTATATTCGAACCTGGGAATTTTCTTACACGATCACAAAACGCTTATGATTAATCAATCGCTTTGGATATTTTATACGATTTTTTTTTACTGATAATAATAAATAAAACATGTTTCTTGCCGGAAATTGTTCAAGTCTCCCCTTGCATTGTCGACATAGTAAACTGCAATGGCGGTTCAGCGTCTCCAACATCTTTGGTAGAGTTCGCTATATCATTTGAAAAAAATTGCAGCGTCGCTTACACGCCTAACGTTAAGAAATATATTCTCGTGGTTTCACTCAAAATAGTATTTTTCCGTTAATTCCTAATGTGCCAATATTTTCGATATTTGTGAAAAAGTTATTTTTTATAATATCTTCAGGTAAAAAGAAGAAAAAGATTATCGACAGATTTTACGAATAGTAATAGATCCGAAAGAAACTTGTTCGAACATAATGTCGTTGCAAAATTTATTTATATTTGTTTCTAAAGATGAAAAAATTGATAAAGTGTATTTTATCAAGCATTTCGATTCAGGAAAAGTGTCAAGGAGTTGTGAACTTACATTTCTTTTTAGCAGAAAAGAGGCTTAGTACTTTTATACGGAAATGTCCAAGGAGCAGAGAAATTCGGTCGGAACGTTGTGGCGAATAATCTATTTTCTTCCGAGCTAGCTCGGTATCACCGAACAAACAACAGCCGGTTTGTGGACAACTATTGAATAATATACTCGGTCAGGAAAGCCCGTGCTCAACGTTTTCTCTCTCTATCTGCCTATACCCCGGACGGCCTCTTGGTTCGTCGCTGTCCAGTCTCTCCTATCGACTCCTCTATCCGTTCCGCTCCCAATATCCCATTGTCCGCTCTCTGTCGACCAAACTCCTCTCCACAAACGTACTTGGGACGCTTTCGTCTATATTCCCTCCTCCGCTCGGTTAAGTTATTCCGTATTTTAGCTCATCCTCGAGCGAGATAGAGTAAACAGACTGGCGGAGGCGGCGCGTGCAAGCCATCCGGCGAAGTTCACTCGTTCGTGAACTATTCTGTTTCGTACCTCGGAGGCTACTTTAACCGGAAGTGGGCCAGACCCTATCCCGCCCCGCGCCAGACCGTTTTGGAGGATAATATATCGAGTACAAAGCCCCATGGCTGAATTCGCTAAGGATTATTTCACGATACGATATCGTCTTTCATTGATAATACTGGGCGAATGAAGATGCCGATATAGTAAACACAACACGCTCTAAAATATAAGACCTCTTGTATTCCCCTTTACATTCAACAGTTCGCGTAATACCCCCATTGTGAAATTGGCATCGCTCAATGAGCCGAGTAATTAGTCGTCCCGTACCCGACCCTACGTTGCCAGGTGACTGTGAAGTTCCCAGGAGAGGATTCTCCGATAGATATCCAAATCCTCGATCGTCTCTGTTCGCGGTTAACCGTTCTTGGGTCACGTAGGATTCATAATGATCGAGGTGCCGTGATAGCACGTCGGTGAATTCAATAATCGAACAATTTGGAGTAAGTGTCGAGGGGGGGGGGAAGGCGGGGGGGTGGGGGTTGGTAGAGGTTTAAGGTGAATGGATACGACGATGGTAAGAGTACAGAAGAGGGAGGATGGAAAACCCGCCCGGCCGTGAGTCATCGCGATGTCCCGAGGTTCACGGGTGTATAAACGCTCCTAACGGGCCATAAGTTATTCCAGGTCGGGCCATTCTCGAGGATCCCTCTCGGCAACAAGAGAGAGGGCGAGGGGGGAGAGAGAGAGGGGGAGACAGTCGGCGCAGCACGCCGGTGTCCGAAGTACCGGCAGCAGAAGGGTAATGGGATATCTCTGAAGCAACGAGCGTCTAGGGCCGAGGTACGAAAAGGACAGATGTCTGTATATATGTAGTAGAAGTGGCGCTAAGAGGCGAACGAGGTCCACCGATGTTCCGAACATCGGTAAGGAGAGAAAGAGAGAGTGGCGAAACTCGCCGTGGGGACGAGGTGGAGCAAGGGAGGCCAAGCAAGACGTTCTCTTTCTCCTGAAAGACGGGAATATTCCGAAGTAGAACGCGAGGATAATCGAGAGGATAATTCGCGACCACTGCGTTCTCAGTGTGCCTCCGGCTGGGACCCGAGAGAAAGAGCGGAAGAGAAGGAGGGCGCTGGCGAGTTAACGTCAGAGGTTCCTCCTTCTCTCTCTCTCT
>JAPYZD010003304.1:0-13417 GCA_030522725.1 Ichneumoninae sp. B BG-2022a
TTCCGCAGTTTCCCCGTGTCCTCGGCAAATGCGGTACAGTGTAGCTAAGTCGGCTGCGGACGCACTGGAAGTTAGGTTAGCTTAGTGAAGTGCGGGTAGAGAGTGATAGGGGGGAAAGGGACGGGTTACGTAAAAACCCGAGGAGGGTATACGATGGAACATACAAAAAAAAATAAAATAAAAATATACATCATAATTATTTTAAATACATGGGTACTGTAATTTTTTCGATATACAGTAGTAGGTAATTGAAGTGAAACAAGGTGATTTTGGCGAAAGTACACGTGAAAGGGTCCAACTTTTACCAGAACTGGCCAAAAATATCGTGTTCCGCTTCAATTGCCTACTACTGTATATCGTTTAACACAGCTTCAGTATCCTGTTCTGTTCTGTTCTGTTACCCGAATTTTCGTTAATGTCAACGACCTTCGGCCCCAATTGGTTCAGATAATCGAAGTTCTACTGTAATGATACAATATTTTTTAAGAAGAAGTTTATGGTAATGTATCCTTTATCAGTGATAAGGAAAGTTTTATCGAAATTAACGATGCTTTTCGTTCAAATAATAATATTCGAATATTTCAATAAATAAAAGTGGTACGTTACGATTAATTTTTTATTTGAAACTACAAGCACGCTCTATAAGACTCTTGAATGGAGACACTTTTAATAATTGCTATTAGGGTAAAAGTGGTGAACATAGCCCATGTCTTTTGATACGTAGATCAACGATACATGAACTGGCCCATATTCGCTTCTGTAATCCCATATTTGTTCCTTATTTGTATATGGGCCATTCTGTCATGCGCCATGAATCAGACTCAGTCGGTAACAAAAACTCTAATCGATATTTTTTTAAGTGCTTTCAACATTCCTGGGCAAGTTTACATTTTTTACGCTTTCATTTAATAGTGGAGCAAACATTAGTAATTTGGTTTTCCTCATAAAAGTTGAGTACCCTTGAAAATAATGGATAACCGTTTTTATTACCGACTGAGCCCGACTGACATGAATTGGTCGAAAAGTTTGCATAAGTCATACGTGCATCCAACTTTCGTGCAACACATGCCGTTTACGTATTGGCAATTAGTCAGGGTTATGTCGACCCGTAAGACTGCGCAGTGTCTAAGATGAACCACACAATTGACACAAACGCCATAAACGTTAGATAAATTGTTAGAAAAATTGACATTTCACTATGTTAAGATGTCACCGATGAGTCAAGACACGAAGTAAATATTTCACCATCGTGTAAACAGAAGGACAGTGCTCTATTTTACCGAACCAAGAGCGGTCCATTATCGCAAAGTGGTTTACCCTGTCGTTAATTAATAGCCGTGATTATCGGAAACGAGCTTCGGCCGGATATAGAGAAAGCTAAGCCAAGAAAGGAACAAGAAGAATCCCAAGCAGTCGGGCTTGATCTTCAGTGAATAAAAAAGCGAGTTCTTCTTACGGAATAGGATAAAAGTGGTGCATATGAGGCGGCGTGGTAAGATGGACCAGTGCGTTTTCGCACAAATACGAATAAAAAAAAACTAAAACTTCGTTCACTCACATTTATTGATAACAGTGATCTTTTTTAAGTGTTAATCTTGCTCGCGATGAGATTTAAAAATATCGCACGAGCTTCCTGGAGTTTTATAGACCACCCGTAGTACGATAATATGAATCAATCTTTCATCACGGTATAATAGTAAAATTGAATTAATTTTCATACAAACTTGAGGTTCCGAAGAAACTTTAATTAAAATGTCTGACACATTCTCAGGCAAGGTCCATTATTACCCAAACCGTATGATCCATATTACCAAGTATGCGAAATAAACAAGTAAGACGAACCAGCGCGCAATGTCAGTGAAAAAATGTATTGAATATTACCATTGCCAGGACTTTATAAAGGATCTTTCACTGAAGGGGGATTTATTCCCGGAAGTAGGAAATACGGAGCCAATATTTTTAGTGGCCCATATTCCCCACTTTTGCCTCACACCAACTCATGTGGCATTCCTCTTAGTAACCTCTTGCATCACTACCAGAATAAAATACGCGTGGATGGGTTTGGATTTTTTGTTACCACGCATATTTATGGGCGGACTGGTCGAACTTAACTCGCTGGGCCATATTCACTGTCGTTACCCTGCCGGAGTTAAGAGTGGGTAAGTGATTTCGATCTGCTTGTTCGTGTGACAGTATAGCATATATTATGAGGCTGTATACGTAGATATACATGAACCTATTACAAGATTGTTACCGGTGCTCGACCTCATTTCGTTCCATGAACCGACTCTCTCGGCGATGCCTTGTCGAACTTGCTCTCTGGCGCAATTAATACCTTATTACCGCACGGTGAGCCAGGGGGGTGGGGGCGGGTAATTACGACAGCTTGTAATTTAAACGCTACTCTATTACTGTTTCAATAATGGGCACGGTCCTGATCCATTCGTCAGGCATGTTTTTTTCCTTCTTTTCCGTAAAACCCTAATCCATATTACCCTGCTCATAATTCGCTACGTTTTATAAACCTCCCGTAGCGGAGACCGCTATATCTCGGAGCCAACGTCGTAGGGGCGCAGTTCTTTCAATTGTGATGGCAAATACACTTAATTGTTTTCGTAATTAAGCTATAAAACTCATTCAATGAATGGTATCGAGTTAAGCTGATTGGCGAAACAGTTTAAGCCTTGCGTACAACACTGAAAAAATAAATTGGAAATTTAATGTACGGGGACTGAAAATTTGCTCACATTACTTACATTAATTGAACATTAATGTACTTTTGTATCAAATTAAAATACCAGAAATTTACAAAAATTTTCATTAAAAATGAAAATTTTACTGTAAAATTGCAACGTACATATGTTTGAAATTATTGAAACAGTTTATGTCAAAAAGCTTCCAATACCGTTCATTAATTTTTAATATAAATTTTTTTCGCACACATTTTTAATACTCAAGTTACTTTCACGCACGCTTTCGTCACGCTGCAGGCTTATATAGGGGAAGTTTTTTGTTACGAAAAATTATGTGACATTTTTACGAATTAGCGGATGGGAAGTAAGCAACACTCGCGTTGGCTCGTGGCTGCACTAGTATCACAAAGTACTATTGTATCACAAGGGTAGACTTTCGACAAAGGTTGTGAAGTTGTCTGCACAAGTTGGAAGCGAGTGCTGTCTGCGATATGAAGTGAAGGTGAGTGCTGCCTCCCTCCGAACCACCGTCGGAAGTTTGCCTTTTCGGACCCTTATCATATACAACTTTTTTTTTTTTATGCACGAAGACCGACGCTTTTCGTGCCTGTAAAGATGGTGAAACTATGTGATAAAGTTACTTCTTAGCACTGGCGCGAAAAAGTGTGCGGAAAAGTATGTAGTGCGTTTGTGGGCATACGCAGTATTTTTTACGCACGGTTATCACGTACAGAAACCGTGACCTTTCGTGCATGCCCTAAAAAAGTTCATGCTGCATTTTTCCAAATGGCACAGCAATTTTGTTTATGGGTGGAGAAAATATCGGCGGTACCAATAATTAATGATAGTTAATTATAACGATAAACATTAACAATTTCTTAAAGTGAAGTCGGACTCCTAGGCTTTAAGTCGGCAAAATATGTGAGAAGGCTGTCTGGCAGGACAGAACCTCCGACAGTTTTAGAATGTGACTGGATCGAGCAAGCATCCATTATCGTAACTTTTGTATCCATGTGTCGGATATTTTTTTTCATCCAAGTTAATGTCTTTTTTCTATTTCTTTTGTAAACATAACTGGCAGCTTTGCGATACTAGTTATTTCGTGGGGTCGGGAGAATGAGAGTAACCGAGTCGAGGCGTTTTAATTTGGACGAACGATGGTGTAATACACCGATCGGCGTTATATTCGTCGAGCTGCCAAAGTCAACAGCGACCGAAAGTAGGAAGTTTTCGAGCTCGCGGAGCTGTCAGACATCTCGTCAAACCACGATGTCGGCAGAGCGTAGAGCCGCAGATGTTGTATTCCGAGCTGGGGTAAGCGAATGAAGCAAAGTCGCGCCCTTTCGCGATTGTTTTACAACGGAGTAAATCTGCATCAAACCCCACAGGGACTTGACGCTATGATATTTTTAGATTCGACCTAATATTTCTACCGACATAGGGCTCGAGGATCGATACATGTTATCGCTGTATAATCCGCAAGTACTCACCTCCAGGTGTGCGGCGAAAAACCGGGACACGTCTCACCGCAATGCAAGCAGGGCTGACCGTCATCGAGATCCGTTATTTGAACACTCTGAAATACAAAAATTAACGCAATTTTAGAATTTTGTTGGTCCAATATTTATTTATTTATTTGTTTACGGGACATGCCCTTTTATATAATCAATTCAGATAACAGTATATAAATGAAATTTTTGGTTTAAATGATCAATTTCATGGTTTTGTACAGTTTGCTCATCTGTCTTCTAGAGTAATATAATTTCTTATATTACTGTATTATCTATATTACATTATATAATTTATAATATTGACGGAAAAACACTTCTTATTCGGAATGCGAGAGCAATTATATACTTTAAATATTATTTTGTTGTGTTGTAGAGTGAAGCCACGAACGCAACGTTTTTAAGGTGTTATGTCGAAAAAAAATTATATGTTTGCCAATGTACACGGATATAATGTATCTATATAGCGAGTATAGTGACTCGCGCACTTCACGCGCTCGCATGGCTTTTGTAAAATAGGCTAGATCTGCCCATACCCTGAACGTCTGTGAGTATCAGAGATGGGCAGTACTTGAAGTACCAAGTACTTGTTTGACACTTCAAGTGCGTGACTTGAAGTACGTAAGTATTTTTTGAGTATACGTTCGCATTACGGATATGCATGACATGCGATTTCTATTAATATATTATTGATGTATTTAAACTTTTGAATAAGTATAATTTTAACGAGAATCTTACAATCACAGTCGCGTGCTGTGGTAACTATATATATACAACAACAACATGTAAATACACCGCAGGACCAGCCGTACACCGTAAAAAAATATTGTTATCAAATTTAGGAGCGGTATTAGGAGCTTATTTACATAAACTGTTCTTGAAATTTCAAACCCATGTACTTTGTAATTTTACAATAAAATTTGTATTTTTATTACATTTTTTTGTAAATCTCAGGCGAAATATTTGTAATTTTAACATCGGGTATTTTTATTTGACATAAAAATTACATAACTGTTTAATGAATGAAAATAATGTAAGCAGATTTCAAGTTCCAGTACATTAAATTTACCATTTATTTTTACAGTGTAATAGTCAAAACACAATAAAACAAAAATCATAATTCTACGCTACGCTGTTTTGATTAGTTGAGAGACGTGATTTCAGAATTGTGGGTGTTGTTTTTTACTTCGTCCAAAGAAAAGCTGTTTTCGTAAAAAAAAAAGTTGATATTTTTATGTCAGAGTACTTAAAATAGTCTAATAAGTCGAGAAATGCGATTTTTATTTGGCATCCTAATGTATGTGGGTGACAAATTTGTATAGTTTAAAATAGATATAACTGGAAAATAACTTGAGACAGCGAGTTGAAATTTGGTACACTAGTCGAGTGGTTACGTCGCTTCGTGCGATGTAATTTTCATGATGATTGCGGCCCGATTGGAGGTAATTTTTTTTATGTCTGTGGTAGATTTAACTTGCGAAAATGTTGAGCCATCGTCGTAAAACTGCATACCAATGTAATATTTTTATCAAAGAACTTTGGTATTGAATTCTGTCGAAATCTATCCAAGCGGTCTGATTTTATGGAATTTTTTGTTGTTGTAATTACTAAAAACGATTTACTCCGTTTAAAAATTGAGGAACCGAGCCCAAATTTGGCAGGCTAATGAACTAACTCTGTACATTGTTTAGCCCTTTTTGTTGTGGAAATGGATCCAACCGTTTAAATTGTATGAGATTTTTAACATTTTTAAATTTTTTGAAAAATGTGTCTTGTACGTCTGACACGACTTTCCGAATCGAATATCACGCTAAGAGTTAGATAAGTTACAGTTTTATAATCAGCAGTGAAGAATAGATTTAAAATAGCTATAGCTGATAAATTCATTTTACGGCAAATTTTTCCCGTTTTCATTTGATGAAATATATACATTTTTTCAGTTACGAAAAAAGGTGCAAAATAATTTGCACATAGCTTCCTCATTTATGCCAATTTTGCACTAGGAGGGAGCGAAAACCGATTAACGTAGTTTCGCGTAATGAAATCTATCCGCAAAATTGTAATAAATGAGGAAGTCATGTGCTTTGAAACTTTTTGTTTCGTCATAGAGGAAGGTTTGTGATGATGAAAAAAAATTTTGCAGATTTTAACGAAAACGTGTTCAGAATGTTCCAAAACATCGAAAAAATGACACTTAGAAAATATGTATGGATGTGCGTGCGTGCGTGCGTGCGTCAGACCCCAAAAATTCAAATCGCTATATCTCGGGAATGCCTCGACCGAACATGCTGAAATTTTGCACACATCATGTGTGATCAATAGTCAACGTTTGGTCAAAATTTCATTGAAAAATGTTCAGTTGTTTTTTTTGTACGCCATTTTTATTTCATCGAAAATGTCTTTACGCACTCTAGCGTTCGCAATTTTTTAGCTATCGGGCTAAAAATGCGTACACAGATGGAACATGATCATCCGATGGTTCATAAAAATTTGACGAAAATCGGTCGAACCGTTTTAATTTTATGCCATTTTGAATGTTTTGAAATTAATGATTTTTTTTTACCCATTATCCGTATTAAATATTCATCTACGAATAAAATAAGTGTCAGATTCGTGATCAGCATGAAAAAATACATGGAATTACAGTCCCGGAGCGACAACTAACGAAAAAATTTACCGATAATTTTTACAGCCCAAATCGCAAAAATGATTGATCTTGGATATTTTTAAACAGCAATTTCTTTTCTTTCTGATGGCATCGCGGAAAATCCCAGGTGCTTATCGTCATCTACAGCAAGATTAAAAAAGCTAGACAAAGAGGTATCACTAGGACTTCTGAAATAAAAATCGAAAGGACAAAAAAAACATTCAGGGGCGCATACTTCCATGTATTTTTTCGCACCAAGCGTAGATACGACAAAGTGAAACGTGACGATGGAATATTTTTTTACGCGCTGAATGTGAATCGGTCAGCCGTTTTGCATAAAAGTCTAAGACGTTGACGTTAAAGAAAGTTGAAAATTGAAATTTTCATATCGCTTCCTCATAAAGTTGAAAATTTTTATTTTCATATCGCTACCTCATAAAAGCTGAAAATTAAAATGTTCATATCGCTTCCTCATAAGGTTCCTTTATTCGCGAAGCTTCCTCTATGAGGATGCCAAAAATACAGACAATTCTTACTCATAGAAGAAGCTTCACGAATAAAGGAACCTTACGATAAAGCGATATGAAAATAAAAATTTTCAACTTTATGAGGAAGCCTACGCTACGAATCGAATTGCGAAAAGTACTTGAGAAATACTTTAAGTACAAAAAGTATTTTTGGTACTTTGTCCAGTTTTGATTTTATATAGACTAAACAATTAATCCCCAAAAGTTTAACGAGAATCGTTCTAACGAATAGAACTATATTTTTTTAATTGGAAAAGTATTCATTTAAAAAAAAACCATATTGTTTTCACGTTTCACGGAGAGAAAGCATATTTTTATGCTTCGATGTAGAATAAACGAACAATCTCGAAAAGTTTAACGAGACCCTTTTTAACGAATGCAACTATCTATATATATTCTTAATTGGACAAAATACTGAATGATCCGCGTCGGTCGTAAACGAGTAGCCAGTTGTCGATGCATGACCGACCGGGCTCGGCAATCATCCGCGCTGAACCGTCGACGAGGATGCTAAAACTGACGCGCGGTTTATCGGTGCCTGCTGTTACAACGCGAGGCGGCATCTCGTTGATGACCGCCGAAGTGTTAATCTACGACATTGATACCCGCCTTCAAACCTGACCGACGATAATATAATTCAGCACGTCCGACGTCAACTTATGAGTTATTACAACCATCATTATTAACAACTGTCCGATACTATTATTATCTAATTTGTATAATTGATGGTTATAAACATAATTCGGCGTGTCTCTATTATAATATCGATGGCCTAATTCCATGAGGGCGTAGAGGCTGTGTATGAGCATATGTTATATGCCCTGCTCGCGTCATCGTTATATATATTTTCTCTCCGCCGTTGCACGTAAATCGACGTAACGATGTTCCAGTAAATCGACAGGCGAGAGTCGACAAGAGTTGCGGTTTCCAACGGGGGAATTTTGACTCGCGACCTCTCTCAATGAGGTAAGCCTATTCCATAGTGGCAGATAAGTTCAAATGTACTGCCGAAGCTGATCCACCCATACAGCAATAAAGCCTGAGCCTAACAGTCGATAAAACGATCTTTATCCCCAATGCCCACGCATCTCACCGGTATAGACGATTAAATTATAGCCACGATCAGAGATAATCCTCGATAACGAGCGCATTGGGCCCAGTTTGACCGTGTATGCTCCTCTGACCGATTTAATGGTAACGCCTCGAGGACAACTATCTACGATCCATATTCCTAGCTCGCCACTCTCTCCCGTACGATCGGCAATCAATCTCGAAAATTTATACATGGAAAATCTGAGGGAATGTATCGTAACTAAAATCATAAGGGCGTATCTTCTACACTTGCACGGAATAAGATGCGTCCTTCTGGTTTTAAGGGAGTTATGTCACTTCGCGCTCATTTCGCATAAGTCCGACAAAAATAAGCGAAAATTGCAAGTACTTCTCGATGGTACACAAATCTGAAAAAATGCATGCATATTAAAAGTACTGAAGATATTAATTTTGCGTAATAATAATTCCAAAATGTTATTAACGAAGTAATCAAAAAATTAATTGTTTAACAAATTCCACGGCAACGAAGCTTTTTTTTTATTAAAATGATTCGTTCATTTTTGTGAATACGTATGAATTTTTTCAGATTTTTCAATTAGATTTGATTTTTGTGCGTTATTCACACATTTTTTTTATTAAAAAAAAATCATTGCTGATAGAAAAATCTGGAAAAGTTCATACGTATTCAGAAAAATGAACGAATCATTTCCATAAAAAAAAGATTCGTTGCCGGATGATTTGTTAAACAATTAATTTTTTTATTAATTTGTTAATAACATTTTGGAATTATTATTATGCAAAATTAATATTTTCAGTATCTTTAATACGCATGCATTTTTTCAGATTTTTATACCATCGGGAAGTATTTGCTATTTTCTCTTATGTTTCTCGAAGGTATGCGAAATGTGCCCGAAGCGACATAGCTTCGGGCACATTTCTTACACGCGCGACATTTTACTTTAAAAAACTGGAGGCCCGAAACGTGTGCTCTTATGAGATAAGTTAATAAATAAATACTTCCAAGAGCCGGGAATAAAGTGCTGGAAACGGCGCGTGATGAGAGAAAGAAATATGAGGAGGGAGGGGCGACGGGAAACATAAAAGTAGCGAAAGAGCGACCGAGGGAGATACGCGCACCGAGCTTATATGGTCAGTACGCCTACGTGGACCAGCTTGTACCTACGTGATTTCTGGGCATCGCCAAATATCGACTAGACAAACGACGTATAAAACACGACTCGATTATCTCTATACCTCGTCGCCGCCGTCATGTTTGGCAATCTCGAATAACTATATACTATATAGACGTGTATTTATACAGAAATATGCGCACGATTTTGTATACGAAAATAGTCAAGGATTATTTTGTCAAGGTGTATTTTTAATAAACTGACAAGACGCAAAAAAAAAAAAAAATGAAGGATGCGAACCGTCTCCGCTGCTGCGAAGCGGACGCGTCAATAAGGACTTTGAGTAATTCCAAGTCCGTGTCAACAAGTGTTTTGACAATCATTAATTCAACAAATCGAGAAATCTTGGGCTGTGTTAAAACAATATTTATTAGAGCCTACGCATGTTTTTTTACTTGAAATGTTCCATTCTAAGCGGAGAATACAAGCGCGGCTGATGGATTCTCTGCACATATCCGCGATTTAAAAGAAAAATGAAGAGATAAAGAGTGAGGAGAGTCCAAGCTGAATTAACGAAAGTCTATTAGCGCATTTAAGTGCCATACCAAGGCGAGCCATACGAGGGAAGATCATATCCCGAGCGGACGTTACCCGTGCCCGCGCATGACACTCGCCTGTCCTACGCGATGCGATCGCGACGTGGGCGTTTCTCGACGTTTACGTGACGCGTTTTCGCATCGACTAACGAGAAGATCGTTGCGCAAAAGATACTGAAAATCGTATTGCATCGCGTCGACGAAAGCATCGAACGAGTATATAAGTCGGTAAGGATCTCGGACTTTCTAAGCGCAGATTCTTTCCGTGTCGACGCTTACGGGATAGGAAGAAAAATGCAGACGCAAAGGGTAATGAGTAGCTGATATTAATAGTAGTAATTCTTGGAACTGGTCCATCACGCGTTAGAAAAAACAAATAATACCCTCTTTTATGGCGACGGAAGTGAAAATTCAACCATGAATCCATAAAAATCGGAATTTACTGGAAATATATGGTACAATAGAACCCCGATTAACCGGGGTCGGGTTAACCTGCAAGCGGATTAACTGTTCGTATTCCGAATTTTTTTTAATGTACGGAGCAACTCAAAGCTAGTGAGCCCTTCCAAAAGAAGACTAGTTTGCGTACTGTTACTGAAAAAAAAGATCCAAAGCTTTACATTCTGGTTTACACCATTTAACAATTAAGAGCATGTGAAACACTATGAAGTGCGAGAGAGGTCGCATCAGTGGCGCTCTCGGCGGAGTGAAACAGACACGCTGAGAACGTGTTTCACATGCTCTTAAGGTAGTACTTGCGGTACACTCCCGCCAAGCGTGAGTTTCCGAGACAATTTTGAACACTTCTCGATGGGATAAAAATTTGAACAAAATCAAGTGTATGGGAGTTGCTGCAAAGATTATTTTTATGAAATAATAATTCCAAATTGTCATTGTCAAATTTAAGATAAAAATTATTATTCAACGAATTGCCCGGCTACTTAACTATTTTCCCCCATAAAAATAATTCGTTTATTTTTCAGAATACGTATACATTTTTTCAGAATTGTTTGCAATCTTTGAAAATCGCGTTTTTTTCTATGTTTAAGCTGTGAAAAAACGCAATTTTCAAAGATTACAAAAAATTCTGAAAAAATTCATACGTATACCGAAAAATAAACGAATTATTTTTATGAAGGAAAATAGTTAAGTTGCCGGATAATTTGTCGAATAATAATTTTTATCTTCAATTTGATAATGAGAAATTGGAGTTATTATTTCACAAAAACAAATTTGCAGCACTCCCCATACGCTTGATTTTTTTCAGATTTTTATGCCATCGAGAAGTGTTCGAAATTTTCTCGGAAACTCACGTTTGGCGGGACTGTATCGCAAGTACTATCTTAAGTGCAAGTTGTACCAAATGTCATTGTAACTCGTCAAAATAAAGTTGTATCATTAGCCATTATTGACTTAGATATCCTTTCGCTGTCGAGATCGGATTATCCGGGGACTCTTCGGTCCAGAGCATCTCGGTTAATCGGAGTTCTACTGCAATTATTTAATGACATGAAATTGTCAGACCTAGGATTTTTCGTCAAATCGTACTCTTTCTTTCTTTAAATAGAGTAAAAGTGCTGAATATGGGTCGGGACGATTAGACGGACCAATGCGCGTTGGAACCAACAATCTGATTTAATCTCAAAAATCCAAAATCGTTACTTGTTTAATTTTAATGGGAATAGTGGTGTAAATCCGAATGAGATTATAAATGCCTCACGCGTTTTCTTGATTTGCAATTTTATGATGCATTTACCGTACAAGAGGCTGAATTCCGCTCTTGAAGGTCTTTTTCACGGAATTCTCGTCGAAATTATAATGTACTGATAATTTTGATTTGAGGCAACGAAAACCATTAATCTATAGTGGACTATCTCCAGAGTGGTAATAAGGACCACAACCAGAAAAAAAGTTTATTTGACGGCAACCGTTTATTTGGTTTAAGTAAAATATTTATTTGATTTAAATAAATATTTATTTTTTTTCAGTAAACAGTTACTTAAATCAAATAAATATTTATTTAATTCAAATAAATATTTTACTTGCACCAAATAAACAGTGGCCGCCAGATAAATTATTTTTCTGGGTGCAGCCCTTTATTCTGTAATGTAGAACTTGTTTTTGTCCCGTACCCTTTTATCCGAGTGCAAGAGTAAGTCGTCTCTAATGAACGTGTTCGAGTCTTTGTATCTAGTCGAGTACAACGCCTATGAAAATGGTGCACCGCTTGTCTTAAAGTCTGACGTTTAGTCTTAAACATACTTGACACCAGTGTGTTGCGTAATCGCTGTATTATTAAGATTCGGAAGAGTCCATTGATAACGACCTATCCGGACTAGCTGTCTACAGTGTACCAAAGCCTGCCCGAGCCATTTGTTGGTAGTTCGTATTAGCTTGGTATGTACACATTGCCAAACATGCCAACAAAGACTTATCAGATGAACCATCGCGCGATATCGATTTAAAAAATCCTGAAACTATTCGAATTCCAGGTTCTTATAGAGTGTGGTTTTCTGTTATGTATCGTACATCGTTCTCACTAATGTACGATTTTATCTCAGGGAATAGACGATATAGGGCGGAACTTTTTGTGGACCACTTTACCACTTTTACCTAAAAACAATATCCTTATTTTTTATCCTTTGTGTCAGATACATACGTTCATATATTTTTTTATAGAAGACACCGGGGTTGGGGGAGAGCGGGGCAAAATGGCACAGCGGGGCAAAATGGGATAATGACACCAAACGCGATTTTCCAATAACTTTTGGATGCTGGCGATGGTGGTACGTGGGGCAAAACGGGTTTGAAAATCCGGCTGTATCTTTGGGACAAAATGGGGCATCCAAAAATTATTGGAAAACTGAGTTTTGCCCTCACTGTCCGTTTTGCCCCGCTGTGCCATTTTGCCCCGGTCTCCCCTACTCAATGCAATCAATCATTATTTTTATTATCAATATTACTCGTATTAAAAGACCGTATCCCTTTTGTTGCTTAGCTGCATCCATAAGTTCCGTCTGTCACAATGTTACCGTCGATGGTAATTCTTTGAACGAATACAAGCGAACTATTGTGCATTGCCGAAATTTAATCGACAAATTTTTATTTTTATCTCTGTATGGAGAATTAAATTCTTATCTGAACACATCGAGGAGTCGTAGGGAAGACCGGGGACAAAAGTAACACGGGTCAATTGTAACAAGCGGCTGCGCAACGCTGCGCATGATCGGACGCATCGGATATGAAGTGAGCAACATTACAGA
>JAPYZD010003305.1:0-13414 GCA_030522725.1 Ichneumoninae sp. B BG-2022a
AAAAAAAAAAAAAAAAAAAAAAAAAAAAACCGAAGGACAACCAGCCTAGTTATTTCGCTCGGTGGTCAGCCAGAAGTAAACCCGTTTCTTTCCCTATTTCATCGTCCAGCGCATATAGAATAGACCTATATTTTCCATCTGGCCCATAGTCTACTCACGATGTCGCAAAACAGTACATATCCCCGTTGTCCCCGGTAAACGGGGGTTACGTATTGTTAACGGAGTCGAGGCTCGCTTCCTGCAGTCGACTCGGATACACGAATACATCTGCATAGATCTACAACTATGGCTATAGGTATCGATCTATACATGTAAAGTAGACCCCCCCGGTCCGGAGGTCCTCGCGCAACTGGCGGAGCATTAGAGGCTAAGCCTGTATTTTATTGGACGCCCGTGTAAATCAAAAGCTTCGGATAGTCAAATATTGGAAGCTTTGCACGGTCCAATACGGGGCTGATACACACGCCGGGGAGCGAGGAGGGCGGGAGGTCTCGAACACCCCGTGTGATACCCTGTACAACCCGGCGGTCGTTTGCGACAACGTAGCGCGGGCCTATGCACCTCTCCCCCTGCCTCTCACCGGCCCACCTGACGCATCATCCCTCCACCCGGATGGTTTATCCAAGCTCGACGAATAAAAGCCTTGTACACTGTATCCCCGACTGGCACGTTGCTTGCTTGTTTTACGGATAATAATTAGCTCGAAGCATTTGCGCGACGAAACGTATGACGTTGTTGTTGTATTTTTTTTTTATATATAATTTTTCCTTCACATTTCAACGAACGAACGCGAAACGTTGAAGGCTCGAAGGGTTGATCGAATTATTTCACTCTGAAATTGTATACGTTACCATCAACTTCAGTTTCAGTGCTTTCGTTTCGTTGGTTTATATTTCATTTTGTAAGTTTCTTTTTTTAGGATTTTTTTTACTAAACTTTTCTTTATTCACCGGTAAAGACGTCGTTGGCGGACTTACGTTTTGTGTAACTTTGTGTAAAACGCTTTAGGCACAGAGTTCCGGTGCGGGAAAGGGCTTAGAACACGATATAATTGTGCAGCACGTCGATTACAGTCAAAGGCGAAGACCTCGTAAAGCAGCGGAAGGTATGTGAGGTTTTTTTGATATTTTTTCTGGTGCCGAGAAAGAAGAGTTGCAAGAGTTTTCAGCGTTGAAAGGGCAAAAGCGAGTGCAGGAACGTAGCCAGAAGCCTGGCATTTCAGTGACTGGTGTATGGTGTGTGTATACAATGGGGAAAGGCCGTCGAGCCGCCGCCAGGCTGACACTGGGTTTGGCATGTTCGTTACCGGGAACCGAGTTACCTGCATGCGCGCGCGCGCGTCGGGCTTAATTTTGTAATTTTGCGTAATGCCATCGGCGACCCGATGTTAAAAAGTGCGGCTAAAAAGGTTGGCCGCTCTGAACGGGGTATCTCGTTGGTGACGACGTGCGCACTCGCTGAAGCTCCCCGTGGTCGAGCGTAAATACAGTCCCACTGGTTATGTGCGCCGAGAGTGGAAGAACACGGAGATGAGAGACGAAAGAGAGAACCGGAGAAGCCAGCCGAGGAGGCTAACGACGGTGAGAGTTTCCTTTTTGTTCGAGCAACTGCACCAAACCCGCGGCATTAGCGAAGTAATTATTAAGGCGGAGGCGTCGGGGCTCTCGGAGGGAAAGCGAGAGCGATGGGACACCGGGTACCCGGGGAGGAGACGACCTAGAAGGCTACCACGGGGTCGAGGGGGGTGCTGAAATGCTTTTGAATAACTCGGTGAGAGGGTGGGAGAGAACGCGCCTCCGACCGCGAGAAAACGCTTCCGTCGTCGTTCGGGTTGGCTTCATCCTTGCTAAACGAAATTGTAGAAAAGATCCGGGATGTACTCGGACGAGACGGGTATGGACGAATTTATGGCTACTTTCTTTTTTCTCCTTCCTATCTTTTGTATTTTTATAAAATAAATTTTTTCATGAAATTCCGTGGGTTAAGCTCACTTGCCCGTTCACCGTGTGTGTGTGTATGTATAGGGAGAGTCGGGGGGGGGGGGGGGGGGGAAACATATGTAAAAACGGGCGAGAAAATTTATCCTAACCAGCTCCTTCGTGCTACGGTGGAGCTCGGGTGGAACAAAGATTTTTAACCGTAATTTCCTGAGATACAAGATACGCGACTGAATGAACGAGAGAACGCAGGGTACGTGCAAGAAATATCCTTGTAAAAAAGGCGGCCCGTAGAACGCACAGAGGAAAATGATGAGTTGACCCGACCAAGTGCACGGTGAAATACGATCGCGACGATTGATTTGGTTGCGGCAAAGGAATTTTTTATTACCGCTCAGTTAATTGGTTCACCACGCAGTCTGTCGGAACAAATAAGTATTATTCTCCGTGCCTGTTCGCTCCGTATCTTCGCGAGGTGCATCAGGTATTACATCAAGCATACAGCCAATAACTCGTTATCTCTCGGTCCAGAGCCGCGTCGGAGGCTCAACTCTCACTGAAGATTGGCCGGAAACTATCGGCTCGCGTAGCTCCGAGGTTCATTCAATCGTACGGGATAAATCGTACGCGGGCTCTTGCCTGAGGCTTTTTCACTCTCGGCTAAACTCCATCGAGGATTCAAGCCTCGCCGGCCCCGCCGACGAGACAATTTAAATTGCGAACAAAGAAAATCGACAAGAACAAGCGGAAACTGTAACAACTTTATCCGCCTTCGTTGGACGTTTATGTGCGTCTCCTCCGAACCTCATCCCTCGGCGACTGACCCTCGTTCGGAGGCGTGCAAGCTCACCGTATAGCGTAACAGAAAGCTCGCTATATAGGGCTATGTACACCGGGGACAGCTTTGTGTGCCTGTCTGTAAATACCCAGACGCGCACACCTACCCTATGTACACGATACGGAGGCCACAGCACCGGTAACAAACTGCCCGAACTGGCTTCCCGCCGACCGGAAGTCTTAACCGGAAGCCGCCAGATGAGAGGAACGCGCGCGTGACTTAACTCGAATGACGGGGCAAATTGACTTTCTATCGGGCTCTCCTCCTTCCCTCACTCCCTCGTTCATTCTCATCCCGTGCACCCTCCCGAACGCCCGAAGATCTGGCGCACGGTTTCATAACGACGTTCACCACGGTTCCCAGCAACGCTACGTGGGATAGAGCGGTACTCCCCGGTGGTAGCCAAGGAAAGATCCATGGATCATTGAAGCGTAACGAAAACATCGTTCGGACAAATCCAAACGATGGATCTCCTTATCCTTTCTCGCGTAAAATTACCCCGCGGTATGGTTTCGAAGTCATAATCTTTGAAAACCCGCGATGCGTTGTTCACCGTTCCGTGGATAATCCAGGAAACATGAGCACGGAAGAAGAACCCGGAGAGCTCCAGCGGTAGCAGTGAGGAACTTGCCAAGGGTCCCGGTTCGAGAAGTCGGCAAAATATGGCGTTAGACAGATTGCACTGTGAGTATGAGCCATAAATCGCATCGCTAATTGGCCAAGGGGGTCTGAACAAGAAGGCGAATGTGGCTGTCGGAGTTTCCGTATGAGAAGACTGGCCCAATTTTTACGAGATCTCGTAACCACCGGGAGCGGTCGAAGAGCGAACGAGGATGCGAGGCGTCGCGGGAAAGAGGAGAAGAGCGCGGGTCAGCGCCGGAAGTGCCTCGTACCTTGGAGAGTTACGTTTTCTGGTACGGGGCCAAACTCTCGCGGTATTGAGGTGGCTCTCTCGGAGGAGGCTCCTCCGTCCGCGCCCCCGTCACTCCCTCTCAATAACACATCTCTCTTGAATCGGCGCCAGGCCCGATCATCTCGTGAGTAGCACGATATTTCGAGTCGAACCGACTAGTCCGTATGTGCACAATTCCGATGAGGGAGAAATGGGAGAGGCAAAGAACGGGAGGCTGGAACACACCCGACCTTCCGCATCCGCTTCCGGTCGGTGAGCGTATACGTAACGACCGTGGGCTCGCGCATGGTATGACTATGGTATTTTCTTGTACACGTGTACAGGCACGGGTTCGGCTGCTCGCGAGGGTTTCGGGGTGGCTCACGCACGAAACTCCATTCGAGCGAGAGATCCGGATCGAAGACGTCACGTTCGAGACTTAGCTCGAAGCGGCTTGAGGCGGCTCGAGGCAGCGCTTCCCTCATCTCTTGTTCTTCCCCGGGGTTTCGACTCTCTCCCAGGGCTCTCTCTCGTTCAGTAAGACGCGGATGGAATTCGCAGCAGCCGGTTTAGCGGGAGCGAAGCTTGCGTCTTGGGTGCGGTACCGGTGGCGAGGAAACGCGCGAGAGGGTGAGTCTCGAAACGAGGACTGGATAGGTGAGGGAGGCACGGGTATTCGCGAACGTGCACACGCGGAGAGGCCGGGAGGGCAGGATCGTCTGGATTCGCCGCCGCGTGTGCGGCGTACAGGGTAGGTTTCGTGATTTTCATTTCGCGGCACTCCCGGGCAGCGCCGGTGTGGCACACAGAGGAAGAGTAGAGAACGGGCGAGGATGAGGGAGGCACAGGGAGAGCGCGGTTTCTGCGGTACCACGCGCCCCTCCTATATCATCGTTTAAAATAATATTGCGTCCAGAGGGGCATTCGCCGCCCTCATATCCACCGCGACAAATCACCCCTGCAGCGCTCGTGCGAGAACGGGCGACGCCGGCACCTAGGTAGGCGACGGCATGACCGCGATACCGCGCGGATCCGACCGGGAGTGCGGAAACGACAACTGAGGGTAGGGGGGAAAAAAGAAAAAAAAATACCACGGAGGGTTTGAGAGTCGCGAGGGCGAAAAGTAGAAGAGGGAGGAGACAAGAGGCCAGTAGCAGCAGCAGCAGCACTAGCACCAGCGTCAGCGGCGAGAGTGACGGTGCGTGCGTACCGAGATCTGGAGCACGAGAGGGTAGAAGTCAACATAACGGGGCGGGCAAGTGAGTGTTATTTATCGTCGCCAGTTGCTTATTACTTAAGTAAAATATAATCGCTTGCATCCCGCACAGAAGAGTGAGGGAGCGAGGTAGTCGAGGAGACTCGTGCAACTCACGTTCACGTAACACCACCCTCCCACGCTTCGACTATGATTAACTTTTATTCTATGCGATTTGTTGTTTTTTTTTCAGTTTCCTTCGTTCTCCGTACAGATATACATTATTCCTCTACGGTGGAAACATTAGAGATTAACCGGTAGAACGAACATCACGCAATACTTTCACGAGTTTTTTGTACGGCTCGACGTCCGGAGGCAGACGGCTGTCCTCGCTACTGAAATTACTCCGGCGAAAAAGAAGTTATAAATAGCATGGGCTGCGTATAAATAGCTCGGATGAGTCATTGCACATCACGCATTTAAAAAAAATTAATTAAAAGCCATTTTTATTAGCGAATTGACATGAAAAGTAACATCCTCAGTTCGACTGAATTGAGGTGGATTAGTGCGAATGTAATTTCTCGATATTCCTGAAGTTCGGAATTGAGCCTCAAAATTTTTTTTTTTTTAACTCGTAAATGCCTCTTGTATGTAATTCGCCTGTGCCATAATTCGTATGTAATTTTTCCGGCAGAGTATCCCGTGCGGCTTGCTTTTCAATGCTCACCCTCCCGATTTTCCAGCGGGCTCCTGAAAATCAGTACCTACTGGTATAGCCGTCGGGGCCCGGTAATGTATAGCAGTGTTCGCGACCATTGCGAGAACCTCGTATTCCGTGGGCGCGTCGTACCCACCGGTATGGCCCGCCATCCCCCCCGGCACGACAATATAATCTTAACGAAGCAATTACGGTATCAACACATATACCGGGCCGGTAACGCTCGCTCTCGCCCGCGGCGCGCACCGGGGCCTCGTTGAGAACCGGACATAAGTAGAAACAAATGGTCGCGTATAACCTGCGGGGGTTTTCCCCGTGGAAGCGAAACTTTCGACCCTTGCCACGTACAACCCGTGCAACAAGGTCGGCATACCCGGCCCGGCCTTCCCGACCCTCCGTCGCGAAACAATTT
Source organism: Ichneumoninae sp. B BG-2022a (assembly GCA_030522725.1). Classification (NCBI taxonomy): domain Eukaryota; kingdom Metazoa; phylum Arthropoda; class Insecta; order Hymenoptera; family Ichneumonidae; species Ichneumoninae sp. B BG-2022a. The sequence continues at coordinate 5,993 of JAPYZD010003305.1, forward strand.
CTTCGGAGCTAATTTCGCCACTCCGCCACTGCGCGCGGAAATAAGTGTGACCGAGTGTGTGCTACCGTCGACGACTTAAAAAATAAAAATAAAAACTTACCTTTGCCATTGCCCACCGAGATAACCCTCCTATCGGGAAACCCGTGCGGCAATTTACCTTTTTATCAGGGTAGTTTGAGGAATAGAGACATTTCGGATTATCGCCGGCCAAAGTGGTAATCTGGGGATTGCGAAAATTATTACTCAACGGCACTATGCGGTAGATTAAGAGTTTGTGAGAAACGAATAATACATCGTATGCAGTATCAAAATTAATTAACGTAACTAATATTTCGGGCATTGTTTCACGATACCGCGTACCAAATACCATTGGGCACCCATCAATTTATTTCGGTTGACGGGGCGAGCGGATACGGGAATGACAATGAGACCGAAAGACAAACACAAGAGAGGCGAAGAACATACACGTAAGTCGTTACACGCTTCCGTACACCTGGTTATAAATCGGAGAGCGCAAACGAGCTCGAGCGAGCGAGGAATGGAAAAGAGAGAGGAGAACGGGCGCGAACACAGCCGGAAATCGGAAGGTGTACCCACCGCGAGGACGCCCGCTCACTGTACCACCGAGGAGACAATGCGAATTACCGGAGCGGTAATGGATCTATCCACGCCGGAATCGCATCTCACGGCATTCCGGCCCGAGACCTTAATTAAGGATCCGTCAGCTCGTCTCGTCTCGGGCTCCTTCTTACCGCGCTACTTTTCTGTTTACCTCTTATCCTGTTCTTCTTCATGACGCTCCCCATTCCGCCCCTTATTCTTTCTCGTCTTTTCGCTCAAGCGGTCGGATACAGTTTTCCGTGTTTCAACGCCCACGACGCATCGGAACGCTTAGCGGTGGAAAGAGAAAACAAAAAGAAGAAGAACTCGTTATAAAAATGCATGAAAATTGAGGTCGACCGGGACGAACACGAGTGTCAAACTTCGGAGCTGCGCGCCTCACGGCAACCGACTCTATGCATAATTAGCGATAACAATGAGAGAACAAACTCGCAGATGCCAAAGTAGAGGAAAAATAAATAAATGCATGCAGATTCATTAAAAGTCCATGTTCGGTTTTATGTCGATGCCTACTTAAAAATATATATATATATGTATATCGGACTGACCGTACCGCATCGCAGTTTCCTCGGGCACGAACCGAAGGTTGCCGGTAGTTCGCCGCGGTTTCGAAAATGTACCGTGGGTGGCTAATTATTTGTACAAATTATCGACGTGATTAAAGCAATTAATCGTCACGGCTGATTAGTCCGCGAAATTGGAAATGCATGGTGTTCCTGGGGTTTCTCTCATTTACCTCCCCCGCGGCCCCGGCCGACGATCGACCAACCCCCATCGTTTCTCCGGCTCCTCTCTTCCATCGCGCCGTAGTGGTTTCCGGTTGGGCCGGTTTACCGATCGAAAGCGAATTTTCACAATAAATACGGTAGCCGAGCTCTCATTGTAACCCTGTTGACACTGCCCGGTTGAGGGCCTTTGCCCATACGTATCACGCTTAATACATTACTCTCTGTGCGTCTGAATCGAAGCCTCGGACCGCGAGTTAATTAATTAAATATCTTCGCTAATTATAGCGGGGGTGTTGCGACGATGGTGATTGCGACCTCATGAGAACCGTCGCCGGGGGTGGGCGCGTTTTGCCGCGTTTGTATCGCGCTGCCCGCCGCGGCCCTCGACCCTTGCCCCACCCTTGCTCCCGTTCGTGCTGACAACATTGTCCCGTTTTCGTTTGTTAAATGAGCATTAACGTTAATGGGCATTAACGTTTATTGTTAAAACTCGCATGCATTTCGATTAGCTCCAACATATTACACATGCTCATACACACAGATACACAGAGAAAGAGAGAGGGACACAGAATGGGAAGTGAGTATCAAATTTGTAATCATTGAAAACCCTGGGGCAAACATTGTTCTGCGACGCTTTTCATCCCCGGGAATATATATTCATGTAAATAAATGATTAAACAAACGGGTGCAATGATCTGTGGATTAAACGATATTGCGTTTCTGTGTGCGTGTTTTTTTTACTTTTTTTTCATGAAGATCGAGCTTTAGTCACGCGAATAGGTGGGGGAGAGGGGGGGGGGGGGGGCGATTCGCAGGTAGAAAGTGTCGAACAAAGCGGAACTCAGAATATTGTTCGTCGTCTCTCCGATCCTCCCGTCCTCTGCCTGTGACAGTGTCTAACGGATGGGAGCGATTTCCACGCGTTTGCCGGAGCTGATTTATGGTCACGTGCTCGGAAACGCCCGAGAGAGAGAGAGAGCCGAGAGCTATCGGGAATCATGGATCTACCGATAACGCCATACCCATCGCGACTGATAATCCGCATCCACCCCAAGCGCCCCTCACCCGTTCACCATCGCCGCCTCCGACCGGAGCGTATCGGATACACGTTTCACCCCGCCGCGGAAGGATATGAGGGCGTTTTATTTACGCCCAATTGCATCCTGACTAACGACTCGGAATCGCCTCCGAATGCCGAACGGCGTTTACCTTCGGCCCAGTATCTCCTCGCTCGTCTTCGCTCGATTACAACGAAGCGGAGGCTTCGTCGAAATGCGCAAAATTTTATAATTAATCCTCCGAGGGATGAAACAAAAAAAAGCCAAAAAAATAAACGCGCTCTCCTCGAAGGATCGCTTCCGGGCTCGGAGCTTTTAGTCCACCCCTTCGATTATTACACGATGAGGGAGTTGACCTAAAAAAAAATGAAAAGATGAGGAAGACGGAAAGAAAAACAGAACAGGAAGCGTGGTCAGAGAGAAGGAGAGTAGGACGATGGAAAAAAACCATTAACTCCCCTAGCGTACGATGTAGCACCCGAGGGGGGATAATCGAAAAGCATCGAGCGAGCTCGACGAGACCCTTCCTCTTCCCCGGTTCCGGCTTCATCCACGTGAGACGGCGAGGCGGAAGTTCGGGGCAAAGAAGTTTCCTTATTTTTTTTCGTCTTTTTTCGCTCGCAGAACTTGCCGTTTCTCCCTCTCACTCCCGACGTTCACATATTATTTCGTAAGCGAAGGCGCGGTAATGGCTCGAGAGGTCGGGCTGGCTTGACTAATCGAGAGATCAAGGGAGGAAGGAAATCGCTGCTCGCAGATACACAACGGGGCTACTCCCCCTCCCCCGGGTTCGGGAGCGAGCAGACAACAGATGCGAACAGTGGCTCTGAATAACGAGTTAACGTCGCGCCTCGCACTACACCGATTCTTCTTGGCCGGAGTCGCGTTCGCGGCTGCGGGTGAGAGCGAGCGAGCGAAGGGGAAAGAGTGAGGTAAAGAGACACCCACACGAACCAGTGAGAAACTCACGTGGCTCGCATTGTGCAACCCAACTAGGCTCTACCGATTTCCCGTACGTCTCGCGGATAGTGACGAATAGTCCGCTCGGAATCCCATCCAATTTCTATCGTTCTCAAACAATACGAGAGTTATCGAAACAGTCCGGTCTATATCGACGATCGGGCGGAAATTTCTTTTGTGCAAAGCCCGTAGTCTATATATATGTATGTATCCGCTTTCTCATACGGAGCGATAGAGGATGAAATGTTCGGAGTCGTCAAAGTTTGCCGATTAATGATAATAATGGCTTGTAAGATTTTAGCAATTTTTTTGTATTTTTTTTTTCATTTTTTATTAATGTTCCATTCCAGGTATACCCCTTAGGGGCTTTTACCTTAGCTCCCCCTAGCCTAACCGTGTACCTATTCTAACATTTTCCTACCCGCACTTCGCTAACCTACTCTAATTCCGTGCATCCGCAGTCGACTTACTTCCCCCTAACTGTACCGCATTCGCCGAGGACACAGGGAATCTGCGGAAAACCCATCTCGGTACAGCTGGCGATATTCTACTGATCCTCCGGTATTTCTGCACTTGAGTAAAGTGCAGAAACACCTAAGTTTCAGAAGAAAGCGCCTCCCGGTCACCGGTCGATGCGCCAGCTAGCGCACGGCTAAGCGGTCGCCCATCCAAGCACTGACCGAGAACGATTGTGCTTGACTTGGGAGACCACCGGAGTCGTGCGCCAACCGCGCATCCACCTCTGTCGGTTAGCAATGTTTGAGTTTTAAAAACATGTTTGACGCCAATTATTTTATATTTATGATCTTCTAAAAAATGCAGCCAATTTTTGGGCAAAACAGTTTTGAAAAAAATCGCCGTATTCGTCTCGTTTCAGATTGAGTGATCCGTGAGCGACGGGGAGACAACGAGTCTACGGTCGTGCGTCGATCGGAATTCGAGCTGCGACGTCTCTCGGTCGGTAAGGTTACGTACGCCTCTTGGCAGACGCATAAGTCACCCTCTTCAGGGCGGTGGATTGTGGCTAATACATGCAACCTCCTTGCAGTCACGTCATTCGAAAATTAATTTCACTCGCGCGCTCGGCATCAAGTAGGAGAGAGGAACACACACATACGCACACATGGCCGGTGAACAGAGCAATGGCAATGGCACAGTGCGACGGTGATACGGTATAGTCGGAGGGGTTGGACGATGTACGCGGGCGGCACGGTCGTCGTAAAGAACTAGGCCTGAATAATTAACGTAACCGTTGTATCGCGCCCGGGCTAATTATAGAGCCCCTCCTTCGCGTCCCGTTCGCCTGCTTAGCATATTCGTTAATTATCGTACCCATACGCGCCGCTGTACCGCCGCTCGGCTATTTATGCACCGGTATTGGCGCTGACGAGTATCTCGCGCGAGCTCATACGCCTCCGTGCCTCGCGTGAGCCGATATTCGCTCGCGTATTCACATTGCAAACCCTTGAGCACCGACGGTGCACCGTCCACTCGGGAGGATGATCGTTGGTCAATATAAAAAAAAAATTAATTACATGTCTTCCCGTTTGAAATTCTCAGTTTTTGACCGAAAGTGACATCCTAACGAAAAATCCGTCACTTCGGATTTGAAAATCTCATTTCGCCAAAATAAAATAAAATGAAAGAACTGTCAATTGAAAACGCTAAGGCACATGTAAAATTCGTCAGAATCGCGAAGGGTACCGTAAATTAAAAAAAATTCAAGAAAACTGACACCTCTTGATTCCGAAGATTGATGGGAGGTGTGCCCCACCGGAGCTTGTCCACTTGGGAACATGACAGTTGGTAATTTATTAATTTTTTTCTAAAAAGATAATCATCCCGCGCTATAAATTAAATAATAACTCAAAACAGCGATGAAAGATTACAGGGAAAAAAACAGCAAATTAAGAAATAGAAGGCGAGCCTGTGAAAAATTCGTTAGGACCGTGAAGCGTACCGTAAATAAAAATAAAAGAAATCCAAAAAAACTGACACTCCTCGATTCGGAAGATTGATGACGGGCTTGCCCGTCGGGGAGCCTGACACGAGAATCGTATGGAGATGTCTCGGGCGCGCGAGCCTCGAGTGTGCAGGCAGTCCGCGCGAGGGGAGCGGGGGGTGCCCATAAGAGTCGGTTTTACTCGTATTCGGACGTTTATCGCCCGGCGGTGCGGCACGCAATCCGGACGTTACACGGCACTCGTATTCTCGCACGGGGTGGCGATACTACTTCGAAATCAAGCCCTCCTCGCTGACTGTCCGTCGAAATAATACTGCTCCGTTTCGGCCGGCACCCCCTGCCGACGGTGAAACGAGCAATAAAGTGACGGAGCAAGAATCCCTCGGTCCTGTATCGTCCCTCCGTTCCCTCGAACCGAGACGCATTACGCACGGCCCCTCGAGACCGGTGATGTCGAACTTCCGTTCACGAATTCACCGGAGTTCCTGGTAATTTTCGGCGATCTCAAATCGTAATCGCGTATCGGAGAAGAAGCGAGAAACGCGAGACGAAATTTTTGCCGAGCCTCGAGCTTTGTTGAGCTGTTGGAGAGGAGGCCGAACGAGCCGATGAAACCCGAGAAGACCGGAGGACGGGGGACAATAGTTTCACAGGCAGAGCCGAGCAGGTACGCCGATAAATGAGCAATAAGGCCGACGGCGAGAGTGATAGCTCCGTTTAACGCCCTCGGACTCGGCGTTCCAGCGGCCCCGTCACAGTGGATAGGGAATGTATACACAGCCGCTGCCATAGGGGCTCTTCGGCGAAGAACGCCTCTGTCGTGTTTCGTTACCGTGTATGTATATATATCGGGCCAAGTGTGCACGTGTAAATCGTACAGTACGAGTCGTGCACGCGGGACCGGAGTCACCATTGCACAGTAACTCTCGTATCGCACGAAGCCTCGCGGTATTATACCAGAGTTCGTCGGGCTCACCTGGAATTGCCGGCCAGTCACGGTGGCCGCCCCCTTTGCCGGCGATACAATCCTCCGGTTATAAATATATATATATGTACATGCATATGTGTGTACGCTGTTTAAACACTATATTCCAGTTTTCGTCGCGAGGGAAGTGCCAAAGCGGAAGCGGAAAATGGTATAAATCGCATCTTTAATTACAAATCCCAGGCCTTGATTTTTCAATTTACCGCACCCAGAAAAATAATTTATTTGACGGACATCGTTTATTTGATTTAAATAAATATTTTTTTGATTTAAATAAATATTTTACTGAAACCAAATAAATGGTGGTCTTCAAATAAATTATTTTTCTGGGTGCGTCTGTGTACATTTTGATTTCTAAACTAAGAAATGGATTTATCAAACTATTGCCAGAGCTCTCCCGGCAGGCAGCTCCGATTGCGAAAATTCAAATCCGGCTTCCCCAGGATCAGAATCGGGGATGTATCGGCTCATCCGTGATTTTATACCGGAGTAAACAGCGTCGGGTTGCGACCGAATGATCTTCCTTCTCCGGGATGAAAGTGGTTCGCAAAATATCATTTGCCGGGTCGCTGATATGGCTCCAATCTCTAAACACATCGTCCATTCGATTACCGGCTGTGCTCGCCCACCGGGAGTACTCGGCGAAAGTTTCGAGTGTATGACTAACGGAACAAAATCTCGATGAACCTAGTTGCCAAGACAAACAGGAGAAAACTCGTGAATTATGCACGTCCGAAGGTACGAGAGCAGGAAAGCTGCGAGAAGGACTCCAGGGTATATGTTCAACTTGTTACAAAAAAGCGGCTGACCGATTCAGGTTCAGTGCGTAAAAAAATATAACATCGTCACGTTCCACTTTGTCGAATATACGTTTGGCGCGAAAAAATACATGGAAGTATGCGCTCCTGAATTTTTTTGTGCCCTTTCGATTTTTATTCCAAAATTCCTAGCGATACCTCTTTATCTAGCTTTTTAATCCCGTCATATCCATCGTCTTATGTATGTCTCGCTGTAGATCACGATAGGCACCTGGGTTTTTCCGCGATGCCATCGGAAAGCAAAGAAATCGTTGTTTAAAAATACCTAAAATCATTCATTTTTGCAATT
>JAPYZD010003306.1:0-13414 GCA_030522725.1 Ichneumoninae sp. B BG-2022a
ACCGCGTATACCAACGTCACGTCCTGCTATTCTCTTCGCTCGGTCTTCGCCGGGAACCACCATTCCTCGATGGATGGATGCTCCGTCGCGCGGAGGGGTGGCCGATCGAAAGAACGAGATGAACGGGCGCGAACGGATCAGCCATGACTCTTAGACAACGGAGAGACCTGCGGGGTGGGTGCAGTCGATATCGGTGCCGAGGCCTTTCATTCGATGACCGAGGCCAGCAGGTGGTCTGGCTCTGTGTCCAAGACGCCACACGTCCGTCAAAGCTCCGTCAATGACGTCATTTTGAGACGAGCCTATCAGGGTTTCAGCCCCGAGGTAGATTTACGAGCTTGCGCAACAAGTTGCATGAGGGAATGGCGCATGCTCCGTGACGCGCGACATCGGCTGTCACTGAGCGGGGCGTCGAGGAAACGAAGTAATATCGATCCGTGCTGGACTATTGTTTGCCAAAGTTGGACCATGGTGGCCGTTTTTTCCCCGCAAAAAAATTCCCCGACTTTTCACTGACCAATTAAAAATTTTCTCTAGCCAAACTTCTAACGACTTCTAATAAAATAAATTAATGATGCAAATAAAAATGCCTAATTATTGTATTAATGTTTAAATCTATTTTTTTTTCGAAATGTTCCATTTTTTTAAGGCTCCCTGATATGTATTTCTTATTTATTTATACAAAGTTCAGCGACAATTTAATTTTTCCCTGATCAATTTTGAAATTCCCTGACTTTTCCCTGATTCCCTGACCAAGATTTGTTTTCCCTGACTTTTCCCGGTTTTCCCTGATCGCGGCCACCATGTGAACGTTGGTTGGCGAAATTAGCGAATAACTTATATATTCATCAATTTGTTGGTCTAAAAGTTGGGGAAGAAATTTGACGGATTGACGTCGCTATGTCGCGACCTATGAAACACTAGGTGGGTTTAATTTATAATTATTTTTCTCTGTTAATCGTATTCTGTGAATCGCCGAAGTAAGACTTTCACATTAACTTCCCAACACCCGGATGACTTTTCAAGGTTTGTTGCGCATTCGTATCAGCTTCTGTACTGAGAGAAGGTTCTGGGAAAATAAAATTAGATAAACAAATTTGATCGACATAATATGCCTGCATGACCTACGAACCTTAAAAAAAAGAACGATCCTTGATCGTGACGCTACCGATTACCACATTTTCTAGTAAGAGGAACTCATATTCTAGCAAAAATTGCGGGAAAAGTTACCATATTTTCTAGCAGAATCTGTTACATTTAATACGAATGTTTGCAACGATGTCGTTATAGTTCCCATATGCCTGAAAGTTCGGTCGGTTTTCACCAGATGTATGGTAATTTCTATCAGATCCTTCTCTCACTGTGACAAATCTACAAGATCGCGGTTTGAGTCCTCATTTATAAGACTCTTTGTTCTATAGGTAAAAAAGTTTGTACTTTTTACAACTTATTATCCACTAACATGCTTAATTTTTTATTTGTCAAAAAAAAGAAAAATTCCGATCGCACTCTCTGGTTCTAGTTGCGCAAACCAAAGTACAACCTCAAGTCGTTAATGTCACGGAAAATAAAAGGGCAGTTTTGTATATTCAAACCTCAACAAACGAATTAGTCACGTATTTAACAATTTTCTTTTTTACGAAACTTCGTATTCCGTTTTTACGAAATTATTTTTAACTGTCTAGAGTTTTTAACTTCCCTTATATTTTTGTTTATCGAAACGACTAAGCGCGCTTTTTTAAGCCAAATTGCTTCGATGCACGTTCGCTTGGTTTTTGCCCCGACTTGCATCGTCAGACGACATCCAATGGAGACTCGAACCCTTTTGTTGATATTTCGACCACAATCGATGTGAAAGGTGTATTTGAAAATAAAAAAAAAGTTTTCACTCTTTCGGCTCCACTGTGCTCCGGGGAGCCGCGATGCCAGATGGGCATGGACCTACAACACGTGGGCAGGACGAAGTTGGGATCGATACGGGAGAACCAACTACTCGCCGTCCCCGCGCTTGTTTTGTTCCACCAACCTATAGAAGCTTCTCCCGGTTTTCGGGGACCTGTTGCATTCGCCGCCGGGGTCGTAAATTCGCGCCTAGGATGTTGTCCTGATGGAAACCGTGTCTTTGACGTCTTTATGACGCGAGCTTGACATTTAATCGATGAAGGAAGCTGCGCAAGCGTATCTCCCGCCGGTCCGGGTTCATCAGCCGTCTCCGAATTATCCATGAACTTAAAAAAAAAAAAAAAAAATCAAAATTAATTAATTCGTACGTAGTATTGAAGGCCAAAATGGTATTTCGTTTGGAACACGTGGTCGGCAATTTGTCGACAAATAATAATCGCCTATCAGGGTATAATGTTGTTTACTATATAATTAATCGTCGGATCCCATTACGCGGAAGAGGATTGCCGAGACGATATCGTCGCAACGTGTTATTTTCACCGTGGGGGATTTAAAGTTGCGCAGTATCTGAAAACTACCAGGCCATCATACAGTGGCAGTCGTCGAGCCAGCGGGGGTTCTAGGACCCGCGTGATATTCGACCGTCTACCGTGCGAGCCTGCTATACGTGTACATACAAACTCGAATGAGTTTAATCGTGACTCGAGTACGAATGAGGATCCTATCGATTTTCTGTCACCTCCTCTCGTTTACGGCATCTCAATCGGTTTCGAGGCTACCAGGATCTCATCAATGCGACTGTCGTCTATTTTGTTTAGAAGCTCCGTCACGCTTATTCTTCGCGGACACCCGACGATCGCTCGCGGGTACTCGTTTCATCGGTTTCGGGCTCTCGAAACAGTTTTTTAAATTTATTTTGGCCTTTGCTTCAAAGGAAGCCCTGCCCTTTTTAACCCTTTTAAGCACTTTACTTAAAAACGACTTAATCATTGGAAAGGAAAATTTAAAAAAAATGTCAACCGGAAGTGTCGATCCTCTTAGAGACTGGTAAAAATTTGGTATTGTCTCATCGATCCGTTTAAAAGAGATAAAATTATTTATTTAATCCTTTGAAGGACTGTGCATAAAAACGACATAATCTTTGGGAAGGAAGATTGAAAAAAAAAACGAAAGTTCAACCGCAGATGTCGATCCTCTTACAACATGAAAGAAATTTGGTAATATCTCATCAATATCGGGCTCTCGAAGCAGTTTTTATTTTGGCCTTTTTACCCTTTTAAGCACTTTGCATAAAAACGACTTAATCAGTGGGAAGGAAAAAAAAAATGTCAACCAGAAGTGTCGATCCTCTTAGTGTGGTAAAAATTTGGTATTGTCTCATCAAGCCGTTTAAAAGAGATAAAATTATTTATTTAATTCTTTCAAGGACTTTGCATAAAAACGGCATAATCATTGGGAAGGAAGATTGAAAAAAACCGAAAGTTCAACCGGAAATGTCGATCCTCTTAGAACATGATAAAAATTTGGTAATATCTCATCGAGCCGTTTAAAATAGCGTAAAAAGAATTATTTAACCCTTTGAAGGGCTTTCCATAAAAATGACCGTACTTTGGAACGGAGAGGAGAATTTAATTTCCAGCTCGGTTCAATGAACGAGCGACAGAAGGTGGTAACGGTGGAAAGGGGAGACCCGACATTTGGGTCGTCTGCGCAGTATATGCGCCTGGTAACGAGACCAAACGTTATTTCAGATTGGAACAAATCCGAGATGCTCTTCGAGGCGTATCTAGATCGTGCGGTTCTGGCTCCGCCGATTCATGGCATCCTGTTATTTGGGGCGACTGGGGGAGTCCCCAGGGACAGAACTACGTCCCTTCGTGAGGGAATTTCCTGGCGTGCGTGCACACATATGCCATCAGCTTTTGTACACTTCAAAAAACCGCGGTCTACATCTTTCGCAGAAGATATAAACGAGCTATAGCTTCATCGCGGTCGCGTAAACTAAACCCTCGCGCCGAGAATATATCCCTGATACCTGCTCGGTGCGCGACCGGAAATCGACGTCCTAAACCACAATGCAATCCTGATATTAGCTCCGGCTCTGCTGGTTCGAATAGTCACTCCAATTTCCGCCTTCGGTGATAGTGGAAAAAAAAATGGTAAGCAAGTTCTGCGATGTGCCACGAACGTACGACTTGTAACTTGGTCATCCATCGTTAATTGTCGGCAACGGGTGACCGAGGACGTGGAAGCGGAGTGGAAACCGTAGAGCGGAGAAAGCCAAGGGGAGATGCAGAGAAAAAAAAAAAATTAAGGAAAGTGCATCTCGAACGGGAAGCGATCGACTGTCGATGGCTCGTCAATCGAAAACGCCGAAGGTCGACCAGTTTTGTATTAGGCAAGCAGATTCGGGGGTAGGCTTTCTCTCCCGACCGAATGGTGAGGCGGCTAGCTCCGTGTCAAGCCTGAACTCGGAAATCCGCGCGCGCATTTGGAAAACCACGTGACGAGACGTCCTTGCAGGATCAGGCTAGTAGTGTTACGTAAAGCTGGAAAATCGTTGCCGAAATTGCCGGGAGCTCCGATCAGCCGGCGGTCTGGGGGTTGAGAGCGGAGTTCGTTGAACCCTCAATCGCCGGAAGGGGGAGCACGTTTTGGGCATCGATGGCTCTTACGTTTCCTACATTTTTTTTTTTTTAATTGGAAAACAGGAATTTATATTAAGAGTGAAAATACATATAAATTTATATTACTTTACATTTATATTATGTATAATTTGTATTAAATATCAATTTTCACCTCCAGCGAAGCTCCGATTCATTTTTTTGTTTATAATTTTTATAAAATTGACAAGAACGAGATTGTGGAACTTTTTGGACGGGAAATTTTCGTTAAATGTACATTTTTTTTACCGCGTACGCAGCTGTATTGCGACGAAAGAAAAGATAGTAATTCGAGCTTCTCATCACGCGTATCGCGATACGACTATGACTTCCCGTCAAATATAGACTCCTGGTAACAATTAACGAAACGGTCGCTCCGCTCGAAAAGTCGATGCCGTTATCATCGACGAACCGAAGCTCCTTTCGCGTTATCAGCTATTCAACAACATTGCATAGCGCAGAGTGCACTTGCACACGGTAAACGCATGAAAATATTATTCAAGAAATTCCACAATAACTTTATATAATTTTCATGAAATTATGAATTAGCATTTTTTTCTAGAATTTTCACGCCATTTTCAAAAACTATGAAATATTAATTATTTTTTTATCGTCTCTGAGAGAATATTTTTTAACAGCTAGTTAACCCTTTAATTCCAAAACCGCTTTCCCGTAATGAAAAAAAATCACCTGCTGCACACTTGGCAGAATCAGAATATTTGAAACAATTTAACATTCAAAAAAGTCATTTTTTCAATTATTACCTCAGAGTAACAAAATATTGCGATGAAATGACCTTGGAGCATTTTCAATTTATTTTGCATTATTGTACGCCAAATTTTTTGAGAATAGTTTAATTAAAAAATGGAGTAAATATATATATATATTTTTAATAGGCGTTTTACCAACGTGGCAAATGTGGTACATCGGGCATTGAAGGCTTAATCGAGTTTTGGCGCAAAGAGAAACACGACGTTCGCACGTGCGAGGGCACGTGCAACTCTGTATAGAGATCATCGCATATACTCGGTTCCAAGCATGCTCCCTTAGTAGCTGCGCAACTTTCATATTCATAGACGCTGCATATATTTCCATCCCCATTATAATACAACGTCATGCGCGCTGTATGACGAGACCGAGAGCCGCCTAACAACCTTCTCCATCTCCACTGTACCTATTCCGTTATGCTGCGGCTTGTGTCGTATATAGCTTGGCATTCGCCACTATAAAGCCGTGTACCCAGCATGACCGCCTGGTTCCCGGGAATCAAGTATCCATCGGCCATCGCGCCTCGATACGTTTCAATACAGTGCAGCTGCATGAGAAAGCGAGCAAACATGGTTACACTATACGATCGATGAAACGGTACGAAAATAAACATAATTCATTTGGTTAGAGAGTTATCTTTTTAAGTTCAAAGCAGGCAAAAAGTATTAACAATGTTACATCTCGGTATTTTATTCTACTCTGGTCAATTGTGTATTGAATATGTATACATAACATATACACTTTTACCAGGACACATTTTTAACCACAAATATGTCATACGATCATGCAGGCTTTAAAAAGGTAAATTTGTCAATTTTTGGGTTTTATTGTTTTTGTTTTCCATCAATTCCTTGTCAAAATAAAAATATGTCCTTTTGTCGATCTGTGTGATGCTACTTAACTGCAATTCCGTCATTGCGACATTATCTTTTTGGAGCACTACCGCGTCTCTGGTGTCTCATTAAAGTACTCCATTTTTTGAATGGCTGTATAAACGTTACCAAATTTTTTTGACACACTTACAATGCTCATACCTACGTGGGATTTTTATTTTTTTATTTTTTCAACATTTTTATCCTAGGTACTATAATATTTTTCAATTTATCGCTTTTCCAATGACGTTTCATTACCATTACACCCAGAGAAAAGATTTTTTTAACAAATAACATTTATTTCGGACAAATAAATTATCTTCTTTGTACATCTACCTAATAGCATTTTATTTGTATCACGTATAATTGTTTATTTAACCTTATATATTTATTATCTACTTATTATATTTATTTGTATCTAATGCGATGTAGTGGTTGAAACAAATGCATTATTTATTTATAGTAACTACATTATTTTCATTGAGAAAAAGGATGTCTCCATATTTTTACACCTTTAGTTTTTTTTTGTTTTAACCGAAAATCAAATAAACGATACATTATCTACTTAACACATTTTTCTTTTGAACTTTAAATTATACATACTTGGTCTTAATTACTTAAGGTCGTCGATCCAACATGAATCTCGTCTAATATAAAATGTATCTATTACAGCTAAATTATTATACGGCATTAAGATATGTAGTAATAGTTTAGCAATCTGCGGAGATGTAAGGGAGTCGAATCTGGCAAATTCCCTCATACCTCTCTAAGCCCGCGTTGGTTAACAACAGCACTCTTTCATCGTCCATTTTTCACACCCTCTATCCCGTAAATAGTTTTCACAACAAGTGACGCGAACGTGTCGAGCGCCCACATAGATGTATGACGTAGGCTGGCGGACGGAAAAGCACAGCGCGCCTGCTGCCCACTCTATAAATCAGCGACTTCCATAATTAAAATCTAGCATCTATTTGATCGGAAGAAACGCTTACTGGAATTCTAAATTTTTAATATCGCAATCAGTCGATATTTAAAAAAGTCGTTTTTGCCTATACAGCGAGAGGTAAATAAAATTCTTTAGCCGAATGAAGTAACTCTCATAGGTGCACATAAATAAAAATGTGTTTCGCACAAAAGTAAAAAAACGTTTCATTTGACTGAACAGAATTCTAATGCATTGATTTATTTAAATTCTAAATTTTTAATATCGTAATCAGTCGATATTTAAAAAAGTCGTTTTTGCCTAAACAGCGAGAGGTAAATAAAATTCTTTAGCGGAATGAAGTAACTCTCATAGGTGCACACGAATAATAATGTGTTTCGCACAAAAGTAAAAAAACGTTTCATTTGACTGAACAGAATTCTAATGCATTGATTTATTAAAATGTCACAAACCATTTCCCCGGGTGGCAAAATTCCCATCGGCCGCGCAACCGCCCGAGAGCGTGCATGCGACCGCAGGGCGTTGCCTCCCTCGTCGCATCGGCATCAGGAGCAGCCGCTCGTCGATATACGTTCGATACACATTGATATACAGCTCTAGCTGACGCAAAAAAAAACGCAGCTCCGCGTGTGGTGGCGTTGACTGCGTGGCGGCAGATCAGCTCCACCGGCGAACTGCACTCCTGACTCTTCGAGATGCGTCCCGTCTTTCGAATGGCGGTCGACGGAGCGAAAAAACTTAGGACCCGCGCTCTCAAGAAGCACACCGCCGTTGCCCGAGCTCGCCTTCGACGCGGTGCTTGTATCTATACAAATCGAAACATCGAAAAGTGTCGTCGGACCGAAAGACGAAACCATCCGACGTGTGCGCGGTTCGATCCTTCGAGAGGTTCGGAAAAAAATGGCATGCCCCCTTGGCGAGCCTCTTGGCATAATGGGACACCATGAGAGAGCGCTGGTATCGCACCGGCGCGATGTCTTCGCGCCGCGCCCGACACGTTATTCTTCCCCGCGAATTTTTTACGCGCGATCTCTCGCCCTCCGCCCAGTGCGCGGGCTTTCGGCGACGCGCGGGGAGGGGAAGAGGAAAAATGAAAAAAAAAAAAAATGGGGACACGAAAACATCCCCGGGGAAGGTGACAATGGATTTTTTTGTCAGCGTGGAACTGGCGGTGGGAGAATTTTAATGGCGCGTGGGTGGCGACCAATCGTCGGCGGGTTCGACGGTCGGCGAGGTCGCGACGCGCTGGCGCGAATATGGCGCACGCATACGTTGCGCGGTAGTGCGGACACCTCGCGCCGTGCACGCCTCGGAGGTTTCTCTGTTGCCGAAAACGGCGGGATATTCGGGGAGAACGGAAAAAAAAATGAAGGAAAAAAATCTTCATATTTACGAAGCGGTTTATGCGGTCCTGATGCTGACGTGCCCGAGCGCATTCTTTCATGGCAACTGTACGCACGTGGATTGGTAAAAGTATAATGTACGGTGGAGAAGAAAATGTTTTTGACTTAAAAATGGGGATAAATTAAAAATTAAATGGAATAAACTATTGGAGGAGACTCGAATGCGAATACTTTATTTTGCTTGATGATGTGGTCTCGAGATTAAGATGTGTTTCAAATTTGTTAAGGTTTTTTTTTTTAATTTTTACAGGTGTGAGGTACGAGGATGCCTTGAGGGACGGTGTATTGTTGTGCAAATTGATGAACAAGCTGCAACCCGGCATCGTGACGAAGATCAACACATCCGGCGGCGATTACAAGATGATGGACAACCTTAATCAGTAAGTCATTTTAACAATAACCTTTAAGGTTTCGGAGAAAAATTTGATTTCGTTGTAGTTTGCCCTTTTTGTGATGGTCAAGGATTGCATCATATAACATATACATTTTGCTTTCGGTCAAACTGCTTACTATTATTATCATTTTTCTTCTATAATGCTTCACATTCTGCAACATTCCAAATGAAAACAACAGCTGAAGTATTGAATTTTTATCACCAAAAAAATAGTAAACTTTCATAACAAAAGTCATGAATATACACCTGACATATCACGGTCAAAATTTCCTTCTATAACCCTTCATAGTTTGCAACAATTTCCAAACAAAAAAAAAACAGTTGAATAATTGAATTTTTATAAAAAAAAAAAAAAATAAGAAACTTTTCTAAATACTGTTATGAATATAGAGCTGTCACATATCAGTCAAATTGTCCTTCTATATATGACAAATAGCTGCTCTACTATTACTATTGTCATTATTTTTCTTCTACCAGTCTTCACATATGACAACAAGTTTTTTTCGAACGAAGAAATAGCTGGAACCTTGAATTTTTATCTTAAAAAAAAAAAAAAACAAAAAAAAGTCTTATGAAATCATTCATAAATATACGTGCCATTGACGCATGAGCTTACGCAACGCTGCGATCCACGTACGTTTATAGCTTGTTGGATGTTATACGCACGAGGGGAAAGGCGCGGGAAGCCAACGCGGCATCGTGGCTCTCGTTGGTTCATGCTCTCCCGATCCGCTGTCGACTTTACGCAATCGACAGTGTTTTGCGTCGAATACTCGCTCGACTTACGAGTATCGACGAGTGCGATCAACATCGCGCCGCGCCCAAGCTATCGTTCGATCGAGAGCGGGGCACCTCGGGACGAAACTCGATTGACTGAAAGACGCGATTATTGACTATCTCGCGAGAGTCCGGTTCGATATGTATCGAGTATCGTTGAAAATGTGTGAGCGGGACCGGCGCGATCGCCATGTTGGCAACGCGAGACCGCGGCTGTGCCGTCTCCCGACAACTTCTGAACCCGCCTGATCGCCGGATACAAGAACACCAACAAAGTCTGAGGTCGGGACCGTCGCTTATTTATTGCGACCGGGAGACGCTTTCGTTGGAAGCAGCGCGCGGTCGATGAAAAACCTGAACTCCACCGGTTTCTGTTGTCTCAGGTGTGGAGCTTAAATTTAACGAAATCGTTAAATTCAATTATTATTTATTTCTGGATAACATTTTTTTTATTTGCTCGCGCTTGTCCGAGATAGTTTGACGTTAGACGGAAGAAAATTGAAGATTTAAAAGGCAAAATCTCCCAAATTATTATCTTATTAAATAAAAAAAAACCATAGAATAACAAACGCGAATAAAAATGTAGCGCTTTTTAAGGGGACGCACAGGAAAATAGAGCCTGGGGCAAAACGGAATACGGTTCTCCGTTGCAAATGAGAGACTTTTTTATACGTCGAAATAAAAAAAAAATAGTCCATTTTACCCCGGGTTTCCGTTTCGGCGCACTTTCCCGTAATTAAATTTGTCAATGTACATGTTATTTATTTTCTTGTGGAACGCTCGAATTAGCTTGAACACGAAGACAGTAGACCAATTGTCAGTCGTTATATTAAAATGATAAGATATTTGGAGACATTTTTATTGAATTTTTTCAACAACTCGCTAAAATTTAAAGAACCTGCTCTCCCAACGATCGAGTAACGACCGCCAATAATTTGTTTCCACATGCCCACTTTCCTTCACCGAAGTAAAAAAACGAAGTAAAGATATCTCTATCAATGTTTATCTCTATCGGTCGGCCTAAAGCTATACACACTCCGGTGTACCTCAACGTCACAGCAGGTGAGGCTCGAACGCCTTTAACGCATTGCTGCCATCCTGATGAGACATTTGCATGTGAGGAGGTGGCACGTCGCGATACCGTGTCGCGCTCCCCCTGCTTCCAAAAATAATGACCTCCCTATAATCCGTCGATGGTAGGAAAAAGCTTCGAATCGGCGACTCTGCCACGATCCTTATTTTCTCCGATCAAAGTATCGACTTCACAAATTTCAATTTTTTTTTCGAAAACACCTCGCGATTGATTTTTTTTTTTTTTGGTTTTTCACCGAACCTCCACGGTCGTACAGTCAAAGTTGCCGAGCGCCGTTTGCCATCCACGATCGAGAGACGCCATTGGGACGACGGGGAATCCTCCTGGCCAGACGACGCGCGGACGTCACGCGAAGGATTCTCACGTTTTGAGGGGGCGGTGCGTGCACCGATCGGCGTCATGCGCGTACACGATTTTCTTTGATATTCGGTGACTCGCGCCGCGTTAAAAACACTATTAGTCGAGTAGTGGGGCGAATGATGCGCAGCGCGGCCACTCCGCATTACTCCCTTTCTACGCGAGGAACATGAAACCCGAGCAGGTCGTAAGGCGCGTCGAGCACGCCGCGGGCGTTTCGGATACGGTACGCCCGAGACGCTAGCGGTTTCTCGCTAGCTCCATCTTTCAGCGGACACGCACGGCACGAAGCCCCGCGCAACGACGACTTTACACGCCGACTCGGTTCATGCTTCTCTGGTAGAACGGGGGATCGTAAGTACTGGCCTGCCTCACGGTTCGACGATCAACTATTTACCGAAAACGCACCGTTCGCTTGCCATCCCGCGGCGCTGGCGATCAAGAATGGTTTTCGACTTTTTTGAATCAATCATTTTTAGATTCGTGGAAAAGCTTCGAAAAAGCAGTCACAAAAAAAAAACATTTTTTTTTGAGACTACTGATTTTCTTTTCTTTTGAGTTTTTGGTGTTTTTTTTTGCATCTTTTGGGATTTGGTCTTGAGGAAGTGGTGAACGTGGCCCGGTCCATGAAGTCGATTTACGCCAAGATCGGGGTGGATTAGATACACAACTTTTACCGTACACTGTAACAAAAGTTCGGATCATTTTTAATGCACCGGTACCGAAGGTTTTTATGCACAAACTGGTATATTAAATTTCATGTACGATTGCGATGAAAAATTAATTGACAATATATTGAAAACTTTGGAAATACATTTTTTTAAACGGTTTACTTTAATTACACTGTAAAAGTACATTAATTTCTCTTGGCAATTTTACGTTAAATTTCATGTACCAGTTCTTGCAGAAATACTTCCAGTCCGGAACATTCAATTTACCATTTTTTTTTACAGTGTATCTGAATTTGCTGGTACTTGTTCCCATTTTTTTTGTACAAGTTCCCGACGGTCTTGTTCTTAAACGTACAAGTTTAGAGAAAGTGGACCAGGCTGGGAGCTATAAAGTTGTAAAAATATGACAATTTTTTTTTCTTTTTTAGACAGAGATTTATGTTACCCGAAAAACCTTCTTCGCAACTTTTGTAAGTAGCGAAACAAGTATGGAAAGTAATATTCACTTTGTTACAACAGACGTTTCTCCACGAAGAACCATAATTTTTTTCTCGTAAATTTTCTCTTGTTATTTTAACAAAACAATGGTAAAAGAATTTTTGAAAAATTGTTGTGTTTTGCGGAAAAATTAATGTCTGCCAAACGTACAAACCTTTTACCGTATAAATTGAGAACCCACAGTATGAAATATTGCGCTTTTTACCCCTCACAAAAATGATGACGAAGAATTTTCTTCTTCCCTAATCATTGCAGTCAACCTCTTACCAATTCTTTAAACCGAATAATGGTTCCATCTTCGCACACCGGTGTGTCCATTGTCATTCGCAACTCACGAGAGAGTTCCGAAGCGTCCCGTTAGCCGGCCGTGTTGCCGCAATGGAAACGAGCCGGTCGCGAGACGAGGTCGATGCTGGTTCGGTGCTCATATGCGGCAGACGCGCCGCGAATCAGGAAGTCATCCGGATGAGAAGGGCAGCCCGCATTCCTGTACGTTCCGCACAAAGGAGGAACTACGACGACGACGCCGCCGGGCGATGCTTTCCCGTCGCGCCGTTCTGGGACCGCTCGTTTTGCCACGCGAACTGATTTTCCTTCGCCGACGATTCCTGTTCCCCTGATCGTCGGGGACACGAGACGCGTCATTTCTGCGAAAGGATACACGACATCGAGGTGCAAGACGTGGACGGAGCCGCGGCTCTCGCCCTCCTCGCACCCGGCATTGTTAACAATCTACCGGGCGACGAAGAGCCACGAGCCAGGCTAATTAGCGCCCCGGCGATAATTAGCGTTCAGACAATAGAAGCGCGTCACTAACTCAAAGCCCGTCCCAGGATAGCATAGGGATGCAAGAGGTCAAAACACCAAGAGCGCGTTGCCCCTCTTTTGTTTCTATGACGTTGCCCGCCTCTTTCGAGCTTCCGCTTCGGCGAGTCCACTGCATGTACACTCGGAGGGCAAAAGACCTCCGTCAGCCCTCTTGCACTCCGACGATGACTCGATCTTGATCATTCGGAAAAATCGCTAAGACCGCTGCTTGCCTAATGTGGATTCTCGCTTGATTCTAATGCTGA
>JAPYZD010003307.1:0-17656 GCA_030522725.1 Ichneumoninae sp. B BG-2022a
CACCGACTACCCTAAAAAATTAACAGCAAAATTGAAGATATCGCATTGGATGAAAAAGAAAATTATAATAAAAATATTATATTATTATATTTTTTTGCTAAGCAATTACGTCGGGTTCCACTTTTGCAATTTTTTATAGGTTCTTCATACATCGACGAACACCCTGAAAAATTGGCAGCGATATCGAAGGTGTCGCAGTGCACGAAAAAATATAGTTTTCATTCATTTCTGCTAAAAATAGCTTTTGCTAAATGAAGAAAAATATAACACATATGGCATTATGTAATTTATGAAAAAAGATAACTTTTTTGTCGTTAGATTTTTTTGTCCGACTTATCCCTTTCGAGATATATGAATTTTACACAAAAACGCATCTCCCATGAATGGACGGATTAAAAGATCTGAAAAAATTCACGAAGGGTACTTTCAAGTGATACTAAAATGTGGCCAAATATGGGATAGATCTGAGGGCGTCGAGAAAAAAATTGGCTGAGTTGACAGAGAATACCTCATATATATAATATCATGATTTTTTAAAAACCGTTTCGCCGAAAAATAAACAATTTGAGAAAACTGACATCTGTCAATGATACCATTGGAGCAACGTTGGTAACTTCCATGTCATTAATTTCTATCAGACCCAGCTCTCAGTGTGCAAATTACTTTGCACCTTTTTGTTATACCATTATATCGAAGTTCTTTTATCCATGAAAGCGTCGAAGTACTAGATGCAAATATATCATTCGCTAGCAATACACCAGCTATCTGCTGGCCTATTCACAACCAAATGGTCGTAGTTTTCATGAGTCCTCGATGTGTGACGTTGGCGGAAAATCAAAGGAATATAGGGTTGATGTTGTAAGACGGCGTCGTTGTCCAGCAAAGGGCCCTGTTGCCTGTGAAGAACCCACTTTCGTGTTCAATAACGTCTACACAGAGAATCGTTCCCGTTGATATTGCTGTCGATAGCGGAACCGACAATCGTCGTTGGCGAAGTTCTTCCCGAGCGTACCAACCGTGCTTCTAGCGTGCTAGTTTAACGCTCAAACAGAATTCTATTTGCATCAAAATATAGGCATGCTATCCCGATTCGCGCAGAGCATTGAAGGCTAGAAGAGAGCTATGCATATTTATTATTGACGCGTCGTTGCCTCAGTTATATACACTCCCCCTCGTTCATATTCGAATACGCACTATGCCGATATGAGGCATGACGCGGAGGCATATTTGTGCCAGCGAACTCTCGCCGTGTCGTACCTCTGCCGTGCAGAACAGAGATATGGTTTTCAGTATTCTTCAGGCACGCGTGATACACATAGAATATGTGTACAAGATATGGTAAAAGCGATCATGAAGAAATAAACGAGGTCTTTCAATTTACCATATACACTGTAAAAAAAACTGTAAATTTGATATACCGGACTGGAAGCTTTTATGCAAAGGTTGGTACATTAAATTTAATTTTTGTCACTCGGTGGGAAAATGACGGTTTTTTCGCACGCTTCGCGAAAACCCCCATTTTTACATCTTGTGACATAAAATTTGGTTCGATAATCGTCAGAAAAAGTTTTTTCGCACTCGTATCGAAATGTACTATTACAGATGCGTTGAAAAATTAATATATTTTTTCACTGAAGTTAAAGTAAATTATAAAAATTTGAAGTACTTTCATAGTAAAATTACAGTAAATTATTAAAAATAAAGTATTTCCAATGTTTTTAACACACAGTGCATTAATTTTTCAGCGCGGTTTTACTTGAAATTTAATATACCACTTTTTGCATAAAAACTTCCAGTCCGGTACGTAAAATTTCATACGACTTGTTTTACAGTGTATACAACATTTGTTGGACAAATGTCAATGATTCAATTTTTATCGATTTATTATGAACCCATTTTAAAGAATGAAATAAAAAGTTTTCTTCATAGCATCGATTTTTTTTTTCAAAGTGCTGAAATTGTCATAGCCGACCGCGTTTAGTATACAGTTTGTGGGCGTGGATATATAGCATAACAGCACAATGAGCAAGTGACGATGAAAACAGGTGTCACGTTACTCGTGCCGTAACGCAGTTGCGGATGCGCGAAATTACGCAGCGAAATGAAGACCAGTGGGACTTCATCCAGCTGTGCGACGATAACATCGTTGCCTCAAAGTATCGAAGTAGCTAAACTCCTGAGACGAATTATCCCGAAACAGGCGAAACTGTTTAATCGACGGAGCTATCATCCAGACGCTGCAGTTTGCCCAACACTATCGTATGCAGCGGAAAGTTTTAAGAGTGGTTTCCAACCGCTCAATGTTATTTCGTGACCCCTCGACGAAGTTCGACTACTGCCAGCCTCCCTTCTGACCGTAATTCGATCTCTTCTATCCTTCAAATCGATTATCCACTTTGAACGAGTCCTTTGGAATGTTCCACCCCTCCATCCCGTTCCGCGTTCGCCTTCTCTCGTCTTTCTCTCTTCACACTTCCGACGTCCCTCATCTTGTCTCTCGTGGCAAACTCTCCAGGCATGACTGGAACTTTCGGAATCTACATCGTAGCCCTGTATGAATAGCTGCGGCGAGCATGGCGTGACGTAGCTTGCCTCTCCGTCGGGAGTCCGAATTTTGCAAAACGTTCGGAGACGAAAAGCTGGTCTTTACAGAATTCCGTGACTCCTGCGAGCCACGCGAAAGAGCGGTGTCAAAGCGGGTCTTCGGATAATTAATTGAAAGCTGTCAGCCGGAGCAGCCAGAAAATCTAAGGCGTGCGAAACTTAGACGAGAGCGCAGTTCTCTTCGTTGAACTCAATCGAATATTCAAACCTCCCACTCGCTCGGATCACTGTAGGGGAGACCGGGGACAAAAGTAACACGGGTCAATTATAACAAGCGGCCGCGCAACGCTGCGCATGATCGGACGCATTGGATATGAAGTGAGCAACATTATAGACATCACCTTATGGTCATGCAATCACCTCGTAGCTGAGTTTTCAAAAATACCAATTCGCCGAAACCAAATGTGATTCGCGAGTGCAGAAGTGATTTTTCGGCTGTGCCGATCGCGTCAGCTAGGCAGCACAATACAAAATATTAGTGCAAACAAGCTCAAGGAGTTGAAAGGTACATTTTTGTGGAATATTTTAATCGCTGAGACGATCCGTTTCAGATTTTTATTAACCGATGCCACAGTAATTTTGCTAGTAATCGTATGTGGGGTCGATTGTAACAGTCGATCCGGGTCAATTGTACCAGTAATAATTAATTTCTTCCGATACCAATACCAATACCAAAATATTTTATTTATTTTACTGTTACATTCTAAGCAATCAGCGATAATTTATACACTTATAATTTATAACCAACCAATTGTAGACTATAACATTTACAGTAGGGCTCTATAGTTAGGCCAGCTAAAATGGCTTAGCCGGCAAATTATTATTTTTTTAATTTCAAATCTAAATTACAATTTTTCTGTGATAATGCACCCCCGTTCTATTTGTTAATAGCGATCAGCGAAGGATTTCGTTGATGTAGGAGGATGTTACAAACGACCCCACTACCCGTTACAATTGACCCCACCGCGGCCCAAATTCTTACCCAATTTCGTCTGTGTTTAATGGGGCGGTGTTCGGAGTAGGGTAATGGTACACCATTGGATGCCGAAGCGTTAGACTTTCGGGTTTGTTGTTTAAAAAATTAAAAAGGATTTTTGTTACTTTTGTCCCCGGTCTCCCCGATTTCACTTGGTGTATAGCCCCGGGTGATTAATATGTCAATTCACTCGTGAGATCGATCGCCATTGGGGCGTGAAGAGCCGTTGCGGGGAAACGTCGAGAGCGCCTTACAATCTTGCAGCGTCTATACCTGTACCATCGAATCTCGAAGCGTCACCGGAACGTCTCCAAGTGTACCTGGGGTGTGCGAGAGGCTGGTTATGGATACAAACGAGCTCAATCATCATTTCCACAGTCGTGCCGAATCAGTAATCCCTTCCTCGCCGAGAAAATGTCAGAGCACTCGTGACTTTCCTTTCAATTTATAATTGGAGGGCACGCGAGATGCTGATAGGGAACGATCTTAATGACAGCTCTTGCTACTCAACTGCGCTCCTTTGCATTTTTACGGAGTGCACTGATTAAGGCGATTGAATTAGGTGAAGAGCAGTGTGAGTGTTCAAGTTCTTTGAGATTTAATTTTTTCGAAAATATGGCATCATTCTGTTGTGGCGTCACTTCCGGTTTGAAAATCTCGGTTTTTGACCGGAAGTGGCGTCTCATACGGGAAAACGTCACTACCTATTTGAATACCTCGCCTTTTGACCAGAAGTGACGTCGTACGGGAAAATGTCCCTTCCGGTTTGAAAATCTCAATTTTTTCATATGACGTCACTTCCGGTCAAACACCAAGATTTTAAAACCGAAAGTGACATTTCAAATTTTTTTGCATGACATGTTTTTCGATGGAAAAGTGAAATTTTTAAACCGAAAGTGACGTTAACGAGCAATTTCTATATTTTTCTCTGAAATGTATCTCGAATGCAGCCGGCGACAAACAGATTAACAGAACGCGCGTTATTTGGAATTCTGTTCGAATGTAGACAGCACCGGAAATGGATGAATTAACACCGATATGACAATCATATTCTTGCGTCCTATCGTCAAAATTTTATCATTGAGATTTTGCTCTTTTCTAACATTCCACTTTTTGATTATTCCAGGTCTTTACTGGCGCCGCAACATGTTTTTACGCATTTATCGGATTCGATATAATAGCTACGACGGGCGAAGAAGCTACGAATCCCAAAAGGAGCATCCCCTTAGCTATAGTTTCATCGTTGATCATCATCCTCATCGCCTATGTCACAAGTAGTATGATGTTGACGTTAATCGGTCAGTTGAATAGTTGCAATGAATAGTAAAAAGTATGTTGGAACAGTACAAATAATCTGACGACGTGGTAACGCGATTATTTTCCTTTGCGGATTACAGTTCCATACGAAGATGTAGATCAGGACTCTGCCCTCGTCGAGATGTTCAATTACGTTGGAGCCTACAAGTGCAAATATATCGTGGCGGTTGGTGCTCTCGCTGGCTTGACGGTATCTATGTTCGGCAGTATGTTTCCCATGCCTAGAATAGTGTACGCGATGGCTCAAGACGGCCTCATATTCCGGTGAGAATTCTCGCTGCATCCCTGTACGAATCGCCATATCTCGAATCTCCGACCTTACTGTCAAAGTCCGTTTCAGAACTCTGAGCCAAATATGGCCCACCACGGGAACTCCAGCACTGGCGACTTTGACTTCCGGTCTCGCAGCGGCTTTCGCCGCGCTTCTTATTCAGTTGGAGGTTCTCGTGGAAATGATGTCTATAGGTCAGTCAATCGCAATTTTGCTCGTGTCGCTCAATCTTTGGCGATCGACGGTTCTTAATATCGATTGGCGTTGATAATTTCAGGTACCCTGTTAGCCTACACCTTAGTCTCTACGTGTGTCCTCATCCTTCGATACCAACCTCACTCGACAAATCTGGTCGATTTGTTGCCTCAGAGTTTGCGCACGCCATGCAGAACTCCAACGAAAGACACTCAGATCAACGGCCAGGTGGCATACGGCAAGGAGCTGAGACCCGATCAGTTGACGACCGCACTGAACTCGGTCCAGGCGGCGCAGTCGGAGATCTCGACGAGCAGCAACGGCCAGAGGGTCACCGTTCGTCGTGTCAGAAGAGCAAACAGCTCGTCGCCCGAATCGGATGACACTTATGGCGGCGAAGAGGACGACGTTGGCTTAGGCAAGGACGACCAGTACCTCGTGAGCGACAGAACGGAGAACAAATTTTACGGAAGCGTACACGCCGCTGCTGCAGCATCCAGTTGCGGAAGCACTCATCAATATCCGGGCGCAACACCGATCATCGGACCACCATTGAATTATCTTCAGAGACGACTCCAGGTGAGAAAGAACCATTTACCGATCGTCAAATGAAATAAAACGATGCTGACCGTCGTCCCGATGCGGACCGTCGGGATTTCCCCCAGCGACACTTACTCCGACCTTGCCGTTGTTCAGAAATGAATTGAATATTCCAGGCCGCACAGTATCTATGCCCCGCAATATTCCCCTGGGTCGACAGGGGTCCCGCAACCGAAGCTTCCGGACAGTACGTCATGAAGATGGTCGGAATCTTGTATGTCCTTATCCTCATCTTCGACTTGATTATAGTCTGTGGCATGGGTGAGTGTGTCAGCAAATTGGGTTCCCGAAAAATGTCCGTCTTGTCGGAAATCCGTGTCACACTGATAAAAAAATACGGTTGAATCAAATAAAATTCGGGCAAGGACATTCAACTAAATATTTTGTTGGTACAGCTGAAAAATTTGTTAGTTCAACAATTTGTTAGTTCAACAATTTGTTAGTTCAACAATTTGTTAGTTCAACAATTTGTTAGTTCAACAATTTGTTAGTTCAAAAATTTGTTAGTTCAACAATTTGTTAGTTCAACAATTTGTTGGTTCAACAATTTGTTAGTTCAACAATTTGTTAGTTCAACAATTTGTTAGTTCAACAATTTGTTGGTTCAACAATTTGTTGGTTCAATAATTTGTTGGTTCAACAATTTGTTGGTTCAACAATTTGTTGGCTCAACAATTTGTTGGTTCAACAATTTGTTGGATGATTTCACCAAAACTTTTTGAGTCATTAAAATATATTTTTTTTTTTTATTAATGTTCCGTTCCAGGTATACCCCTTAGGGGTTTTTACCTTAGCTCCCCCCTAGTCTAACCGTGAACCTATTCTAACACTTTCCTACCCGCACTTCGCTAACCTACTCTAATTCCGTGCGTCCGCAACCGACTTACTTCCCCTAACTGTACCGCATTCGCCGAGGACACAGGGAAACTGCAGAAAACCCATGTCGGTACAGCTGGCGATATTCTATTGATCCTCCAGTATTTCTGCACTTGAGTAAAGTGCAGAAACACCTAAGTTTCAGAAGAAAGCGCCTCCCGCTCACCGGTCGATGCGCCAGGTAGCGCACGGCTAAGCGGTCACCCATCCAAGCACTGACCGCGAACGATTGTGCTTGACTTGGGAGACCACCAGAGCCGTGCGCCAACCGCGCATCTACTGCTGTCGGTTCATTAAAATATTTTCGTTGACCACCTAAATATTTATTTGAACGTCCTTGCCCGAATTTTACTTGATTCAACCGCACTTTTTTATCTGTGCACAGAGAAAGTTTGAGTTGACGCTTACGGTGTGAACATGTTTCTGTTCAGGTGATATGGGAACATTTTTGACGATACTTCTCTTCCTCTGCCTCTTCGGGATTATAGCCGTTCTTCTTGCCATTAGCAGAAAGCCACAGAATAGGTAAATACAACCAATAGCGTCATTCAATGAAGACTGGAGCGAAATGAGGACGCTACGCTGAAAAAAAATTTGCTTGCGGGTTGCCAAAGAAAAAAATTGTTATTTCGATTCTACTTTTCAATTCTTACAATTCCATATGATATTGAAACAACGACGACAAGATTGTCAAGGTGACGTGTTATCGTTTCAATCCCGTACGGAATCGTTAGAATTAAAAGTAGAATTGAAATAATACATTTTTTCTTTGGCAGCCCGCAATCAAATTTTACTTGTGTCAATGATATTTTTTTTCAGTGTACGAAATAGACCACGTTGCAAGAAATCATTCCGAACATTTTGTTATTCCCCAGTTTCCCCACGAATCCTCAGTACGCAGCGTCCTCATTTTTTCTGGTCTTCTCTGAACAGAAAAAAATTCTCGAATATTAATGCAGATTTTCAATGATTTCAATCGTTTTTTCAGGAATACTTTGATGTTCATGACACCGGGACTTCCATTCGTTCCTGCAGTAGCTGTGACTGTCAATATCTATCTTATTTTCAAGCTGAGCATTCTCACTCTCGTCAGGTTTACCATTTGGATGACTCTCGGTTAGTGTTTAAAATAATAAAAGATTCGAGATTCAGATTTCATTGATTCTGTTTTTTTTTAAAATTGTTTTTGTGACAAAACGTCTTGTTTCCAGGTTTCGTTATGTACTTTTACTACGGCATAAAGCACAGCAGCCTCGAGGAAAACAATCCGGACAACATGGACATCGGCGAGAACGCTGGCAACATCGAGCTGAAGATCACCGAGCATACGACGTCTCAGCCGCAGGAATACGCGAGTCAGGATCACAGCATCTACGAGGGTCAGCAGTTGGATGCGTTTGGCCAACCGGTCTTCGGTAGTACGAATTTTGGCGGCTCGCCTAGTTACGTGTCGAGCGATTCAATGCAGTCTCAGGGCAAAACAAAAACACTTTTCGTCGCCCAAGATAATTTTCCCACATGGGATGATTAAGCAAGGATCCGAATCCCAAGAATCACGACTGTAAATTCTCCGGTAGAGTCTTTCGAATATTGCAGAAACTCATAGCTAAAGAGAAAAAAAAATCCTCAAAGCAAGCGAGACAGTCTCAGTGGTCCTTTTCGCGTCCCACAATTAAATACTCTGCATTCGTCACTTATTTATTTATTTATTTATTTATTTAAATACGGGCAATTGCCCAATTGCCGTTACGATGGGACGCCCATCGCACAGTACAAGGGTAGCGTTAAGACGCAACCTAATTTTACATTTGTTACATTTTTACAGTTTAAGTGAAGTTATACAAACTACATACGCAATTTACAATTTTTACTTATTATAAATATTTTATTTTCTCTTTATTTATTTATTCGCATGTCGATCCATAGAGTCTTAACTTATTCAAGGGTACCCGCCCTCGATATTGATTCCAAAACCGGTTTAACGAGTCATATTTATTATTCGGTACTGCATTTTACATGCGTCTCACACAGTGTCTTCATGGGTAATCGATGAGTTTTCCTTCACTGTTGACACGCTTATTGGTCTTTGTACAAAAAATACTGTTGTTTTTTATATTTGAAGTAGAAATTCCTTGTAAGAGCCGGATAGCTGAGGACAATTTTCTGACAAGGTTTTTTGAGAGCAGCGATCTGGAAGTTGTGTGAACTCAATGGCATGAAACATAATGGACACCGGGACATTTGTATTCACATTGTTATTACTTACCACCTGATGTGATTAGATTAACGTTATTGACAGTTCGTACTCGTACATTAGATGTCCCGTTACGCTATAAAAAAGGTGATTCTTTCCTATACAAGTTCTTCATTGGGATGTAAAAAAAAGGAGAAACTCCATTAGCTCTTTGATCTCTACGTGTCTTTCAGGGCTGAACGCGCTCATTTATTGCGTGGTGCACTGATAAAAAAATACCGTTGAATCAACGAAGATTCGGGCAGGGACGTTCAACTAAAGATTTTGTTGATACAGCTAAAAAATTAGTTAGTTCAACAATTTGTCGGGTGATTTCAACAAAATATTTTTGGGTCATTCAAATATTTTGTTGGACCAACTAAATATTTATTTGAACGTCCCTGCCTGAATCTTAGTCGATTCAATTGTACTTTTTTATCAGTGTGGTATGTCGTCGAGGAAATATATACTCCTTTTCGTGAGCTTCCACTTGGAACTCTGTTTGTATACCATGAACGAGCTCCTCGTAGAGTTTCACTGTTAATTTACAACTTCCAGAGGACAGATGGGAAGGTCTGCTGAGAGGCCGAGGTGACCAAAATGCTAGTGACTGGTTATAGTAATTAGCTGAGAGCTCGAGTTTCTGCAAAAATCGTAAAGAACCTATTTGTTGACTACCGTTGGAGGGGGTGGGGGGGGGGGGGCAAACGTAGCAATTCATTGCGGCAATATTATTATCCTAGTTGTATGCAACTGTTGATGAGACGAGAGAGCCGGGGCAAGGTGGTTGAAACGGGGATGGCCTCTTGGTGGAAGGTTACTTATGATTGAAGCACCCGAGCCCAAATCCACTCCCGGTCGGACAGGCAAACGCTAAATTAAACACTGTACATCAACGTGATTGACCGCGACCACTGATAATTTTAAGGTGATAAATTTACTTTGATTGTTTGTTTAAAACTTCACACGGTGTTTAAATTTCTGGAACGTAGTATTCGTATAAGTTTTATTCTCTAGTCAGTCTGCCATGAGCGATATGGTGAGAAAGATTGTGAGCGGATGATTGAGCTTAACTAATAAGACCAAAGACAGCGATGAAAGAAAAAACGGAATGTTAGCACGTGAGAGCGCGAGAGAAAGAGAGAGAGAGTGAGAGTTAAAATCGGAACGAAAAAATGAATCTTGCCTAAATCTAGTATTTCCTAATGAAAAATCCCAATTATAATAAATTGTAATCCCTATAAAATTTTAAGCATAAAATCTAATAACGTTCACCTACGTCTCTAAATCCGAAGGTTTATTAATAAATTCATTTGTAAAACCTAATTTATATAAATTCTCTAGATTTAAGCGTCGCGCGCTCGGTGCAATGTTACACGACGGTGCGACACGAGAGAATGATAAAGATACGCGAAGCGAGAAGACGACATAAGAACCTTCGTTTGTATATTCGGTGTTACGAAAAGTTATCGGTGATATATGATATATACTACACGAGGGAAAAGTGTGACTCTCGTTTCTTCTTGTAGTTATCACGATTCCACTGTGCTTATATACTCGTTAAGTATATCTCTACGTGGTAATACTGCCTCCCCGAATAATCGCGCACCTTCCAGTATCGAATACTAATAATTAATTGAATTAAGGCTTACTCGGGCGACCCGAGTCACCGAACCCTGACACAGAGAGGTAACGAAAGTGCGTGTTAAACCGTCGGCAGGGACGACGGCACGGCGATTCCAACCTTTGATTTTTTCTTCCTACCTTGATGATTTTTCGGGCGAAGCAGGCTTAGCTGAAAAAATATTTTACGTTCGATCGGACTGCGCGGATTTGTCGCCTATCGATTGGGTCTCTCTCGACCGAAAAACATCGATCGATTAAATTGTACACCTTCGCGTTATTGTTTCTCGAGCAAATGAGCACGATTGTCATTTTATTTTATCGTCAATTATATCTGTTGTGTGAAACAAGCGAGCAAAAAAAAGAGACAAATGTGATGTCGGTAAAGCAGAATTTAAGGATAACGAAGATTTCGCGACGAGTGAGAAACGCAAAGCAAACTATTATGACATAAAAAGAAACAGAATTGTCACGGGGGAGAACATATATCTACACATATCTACGTTCTGCGCAATTGTCGAGAGATTTCTCGACAATTCGTTCATTGCAAAAGAAAGACGAAAGAACAAAACAAACTATTACTCTGTGAAAGAACAGTGCCTGTACCCCAGACGCTAGACGAGTCTTAGAATCTTCCGTTCGAATTCCGAGTCCTCCGTTGTGAGAAGATTTAAAAAAAGTATATTAATGTAAAAAAATGATCTAATACTTAGCGGTGACACAAAATAGAGACGGAAATTACGCTTTTCGTCGAGTTTTTCATCGATTACGATGCTAGTTCCAGGTTGATGCCGTTTTTCAACTGACTTCCATCAGACTGTCTCTTCCGTTCCATTAATTATTTACTGATAAAATACTTTCGAGATTACTTATAAATATTACATTAAATTCGGTTAATACTAAAATTAATAGAGGAAGCAAAGCACGAATGTACTTTTGTAGCGGATATCCGTAATGCTATAACGAGGTTGAAAAAGTTATTGTACTCGAATATACCTATATTTGTCAGCGTTGCTGCGGTGAGAGGAACAGATAAAAAAACCGGAGAAACGGTAAACTCATTGCTGTAGTCCATGGAATATTCCGCACCAATTAGTTGAAATCAGATAAAACGAATGACCGAGCGAGCGGAAGTGAAAAAAGCAAGAAAATCCGCCGTCTGAAGTTTCTCGGCCAATAGAACAGTCAAAGTTAGGGATTGATAGGACGACGAGAAGTAAGGTTGATAGGAAACAAAAGTTGAAATAATAATTTTAGTCTAATGAAAAAAAAAAAAAAAATTAAGGCGGCACATTGATACAAGAGGAAAAAAAAGTAAAAGAAAAATAATTTTCCACGCGGCGCATTTCGACCCTTTGCTTTTTTAGTTAGACTTTCGAATTCTTAGATAGGAGGAAAAGGCCTATGTATGTATATTATATTACTTGAGTATGCAGGGTGTCGTCGACGAGTGACGGAGCGAGTGCTGGTGCATGATACGCATCGGACACACAGAGATTTCACACAGCTCCTGGAAAAACTATCGGAACATCCTGTATAAACGAAAAACAAACAAACAAACGTGTTTACAAATTGCTGTGGCTCGCATAAGAGCCCTATAAATACTTACCGATTATATTACTATTATGAAGATTAATGACGATAATGATGAATATATAGGCAAGAATGGGGCTAGTCGGAAAGCGGGGCAAGTCGGACCACCGCAGGGACTCATTCAGAGATTGGACCATCGAGAAACTCTGAGGCTTGATTTACCATGACACGAACTGCAATGTCTCAGAATGCCATACTCACTGCACAGACCGCCGATTGATTTACCGCGGTGGTTCCGACTTTCCTCGTTACCCAACCAGCCCCGATCACGCCTACACGATTTAAAGTATCACCCAATTTACTATACAAAAGTGTACGAAATTAACAAATCAGATGCATGAGGTGGATATTAATATGCACTGCGTTGTAAAATTACAATACTTGTCGATTAATTTGATCTTTGGATGGATCTGTATGTGAAAATCAATATAAAATTTGGTAAATTTAATGCCCGATTTGGAATTTGATATACTTTTTCTTCTTTCGGATAAAACACGTAACCCAACGTTGGTACACTTAAGTTAATGGACTTGAAAAATAAAATTGGGCGGACGAGTGCATCGAGCAATGTCGATGGTCGTATTGAAATTGAATCCAACTCTTTGCATCCAAAGTGGCAATTCAATGTCGTTGCAATTTCCAGCGAAGCGCCGCGCTCAATATAAAAATGTATTTTAAATTCCAATGTGGACACTGAATTTACAACACAATGTTTGTCGAGTTGCATTTCGCGCGGTCCCGCTTGACGGCAAATGGGTTACCGTTTCTCGTGAAACGTTGCCTGAGATGGTATAAGACTCGTAGGCTTGCACTAGGAAGCGTTAACCAACGTTACAAAAAAAGTTGTCTGCATACACTTTATAACGCTATTGACTATCGGTTCCTTTCCATACTCCTCGTGGTGGGTGAACGACGACGGCCCCACTGCAAGGTAATTTTTTTACACTCCGTAACTCTGAATCTTGACCGCAGATGTGTTTGATAATTAGCATAGGGTAAAAGTGGTGAATATGGCCCGATCCATGTATAATTGATTTACGTGTTAAACGAGGTGGGCCATATTCACCACTTTTACCCTACAGCATATGCATTATTGCTTCCGATATCGGTATATTAATTTCCATACAAAAATCAATCAACGCGACACTCGTAATTGAATGATTTTCGATACGCCTATTAGCGAACATTAATTTCGGAGATCCCTGCAATTCTTTTAGTGTGCCGAAAATTTAATTTTAGAGACCTAAGTGTATGAAACTCAATGCACATTGTTTTGCCGCAATTAATGACGCGTATATGAATTTTCAACTACGTTATTCGCGAAAATCCAAACGGATATTGTAAAATCCAAATACCATATAGTACCGTTAATGTCGGGGTCCCTGCCCTTCCTTTGGTACACCGGTACGATGAATTTCAAGAGACACTTGCATGAAAATTAATATACCGCATTGGAATCTGACGGACCGAGGGTTTACTCTCTGTGCGACTAAAAATTAAAGATACCAACGGCGGAGAGTCAGAAAACAATGCGAAATATATTTATGTTTACGTTTTACTCTCCACCGCTAGGTTCTCATGGAGTCCTCGTCTCAGATTCACATATGCATAAGAGATGTCTATAGAGGTGTACCAATTTCCATGCAAAAATTGTTTACGGCGTACCGTTACCGACGACAAACATTTGCACAGGCAAACACGATGTAACACACGATTTTCCTCTCTCGTAATTGAGGACAACTTATCTCGTGTATGTCTCCCGTTCGTTAGACGATTGCTGTGTATTAATTATGTTGAAAAATACCGTGAGAGACCGTGCTGCGACAGTTGACGACGAAGACGAGGACGCCCGGTCGGCCTCATCAGAGTTTTGGTATGACTATGTGCGTTCGGAGAGGGTGAGATCAGAATTTTCCATGTAATATATATACCCTACCGTAATTACGTTATTTAATATCGATAAGGATCAAAATAAAAGTGATTATTCGAGAAAACGATTTTTTCAATAAATTGCCCGCTTTAATCGATATATTCTAAAGTTTTTACCAACTGTTAAAGGTACGTATCGAAAATAGCCCAATATGAATGTCGATTGAACGAAATTGAGGTACTTCGAAAAGTTTGCAAAACACAAGTGTCGCTATGCAGTCGGTCGGATGGTTGGAGAAGTAGCAGGGGTTTCATAAACCCTCTTGAAATATTGCGAAACAGACCGAACCATGCGATGTCCTGGATAAACATTTTTCACGGTATACAGTGCCTGCCGCGACACAATAAATCACGCTCGTATATCAACGGGCTGGCGGTTCAAACGGTGAAAATTTTAGCGATTTTCTGCCTGCAATTCTTTTCGGCTATTAAATACTTTACATACAATGTTTTACCGTGTGCGAAAGAGAATGAAAGTTAACAGAATTGTCTAAAAATCTGCTTGCAACTTAAAGTAATGATTTATCGACGCGTTCCTCAGCTTTGGGCCCTGCTTTACCATCCGCAGAGTTTTCCGGGCTGTCAGACTGAGGTACAAGAAATCCCAGTCTAGCAAATCCCGACGGGGCGAGTTCCAGGGAATTTCACTCTGCCCGAAGATGGCAGTGAGGATGAACGTTTTTCGTGAAATACGAGAGATATACAAACTTTTCGAATCTACAAGACCTCGTCAACAACTCCACAAAATAATTATTCGTGCCATAAAAATGGTAACTTCATGAATGGTAGCTTCAACTACATTGAAGTTTTTCCCTAGGCCAGATAATATCGGGTAAACACAAACCCAATGTTGTAATATTTATTTTGAAAAGTTGCTTGTTTGGTTGTCTCCATTTTGAAAAATACTAGAGGCCTCGCAGTCCGAGATAACTATTTCCCGATATACTTATTATATCAGTTCCCCAATGTGTGTTGTGCAAAATGCAGCGGCGCATAACATCGCAATGCACTGTCGTGTGCAGAAAAAAAAATATTCGATCGAAAATGCCTCATTTCTGGTTGGAGAATCTCATATTTCGAATGCAAGTGACGTCATAGTAAAAATAAGTCACTTCCGGATTGAAATAGTATATTATGCCGCAAGGGAGGGAAGTGTGGGTTTTCACCGAGTGTGAAGAAATTTACACGAGGTGAAAATGCACTCTCTCCCGTGTGGCATCCGTTATTTTTTTCCCGACTTCGTTATAATAACCACATTTCTTGCGTCGCAAAATCGTGATATTCGCCAATGAACATTACTCCCCCGGAGTAATAGAGCTTGCAGAGCGAGTAATGAATCCTACTGCTCCGTAGGGAGTAATGGAACTGTGTTGCGCATGCGCACATATTAGTAATGATCATCGGTCAATAATACGCCATTTTCCGCCCGTATTGCGCGCAAGGAATGGTGGCTATTTTAGCGAAGTCGGGAAAACATTTTATTTTTCGACCGGAAGTGACGTCATACCGAAGATACGTCTGTTCCGATGTAAACATTTTATTTTTCGACCAAAAGGGGCGTATTTCCGGTATGACGTCGCTTCCGGTCGAAATATGAGATTTTCAAACCAGAAGTGACGTATTTCCATTAAATCGTTGGAAATCTAAATTCCCGGTTTCTAAAAGGGTTGCCTATTAGGGTAGCCAGTGACCAGGTTCTTGTAGACGATTCCTCGAGGTCCTATTGTGTTAACTCCGTAGTTTTATGTACCGGCCGTGTAATAAAATAAAAAAATAAAAAATAAAATACTGAGATTAATAATTAAATGCCGCCTAACTTAATGAGACACATTGAAATAACCCGGAACTAACGTGACAGACGGTGACGCGTTTCTGCCACGCGGTAACAAACCGCGTCACATCTTATTATCGAATCCTTTTTGATTTACAGATACAAGTGCCTGTTTATTTTGTGGCAGAGCCCTTCGCTCGTTTTAATTAAACATTTCCATTAACACACAACGATTATATTTTTATGATTGAAATGGGTTCGTTTTCGATGGGAGATAATGCATCGAGGTTATCAGATTGAGTGTGGATGCGCAATATCGCGGTCATTGTAGTATATTCAGTGTTCAATGAATAATAAACAATACGTACGAGTTTAATATCGACTGTCAATCAAGTGATTATAACGAGGCACGTGCCCTCATGGATTGCGCTCACCGGCTACAGTACGGTCAGCCTAGAAATCGTGATGGATCATTACTAATTACCACTCCTACCAATTCGCCTCTCTGAGTTTGGATCTCTGTACAATTCACGTTTCGTATTTACCCGGTATTCGCGAAGGCCGCATGATTGTATCATCGATAATAGATTTCGGAGCAGTGAGTATCAGTTGGGAAATGTCGGATAATGCGATCGCTCGCATCGCATCGCAATCGGAAAAATAGCATCAATTTATTCGCATCAATTGTGATGCTAGTTATTCCGATTTTTTAAGTACCGCAACGCCGTAATCAATTTCATTGGAAATTTAGGGGAGAGCGGAGCAAAATGGCATAACGGGGCAAAACGGTATAATGAGGCAAAACACAATTTTCCAATAATTTTTGCATGGTGGCGATGGTGGTACGTGGGGCAAAACGGGTTTGAAAACCCGGATGTATCGTTGGGACAAAATGCGGCATCCAAAAATGTTTGGAAAATGTTTGGAAAATTGAGTTTCGTCCTAACTGTCCCGTTTTGCCCCGCTGTGCCATTTTGCCCCGGTCTCCCCTACCTCTCTTTCTTGCGCCAGGTCATGTCCGTGGATTGTTTGGGCAATTTCGATAAAATACCATGCATAATTGTAGTGAAAAATATATGCTGGTCAGATTCGATTAAGAGAAGTGTAGAGGTCACCTCAACCCCCCTAACCCATCTAGTCCCGAATTGCCCTATATTTATTGGTAACTTGTGATTTAAATCCGATCAGAGCAACCCACTTAATCTAGAATTATTAAGGAGCTTCCACGCCTGCGGCGGAGTTAACTATGTCATATTATGCTCGTCCACGAACCCCGATAGAGCACGTACACCGTTGACCCAGCCTGTCTGAGCTGCACTCTGCGTAAAGTTCGCTATATGCGCCATTCGGAATCCGCGATTCACAGATCCATCCGCGAGTCACAGATCCATCCGCGATTCACAGATTCATCCGCTATTCACAAATCCATCCGCGATTCACAGATCCATCCGCGATTCATAGATCCATCCGCGATTCATAGATCAATCCGAAATTCACCGATCAATCCGGAATTCACCGATTAATCCGGAATTTCCCGGTCGATCCGGAATTCACCGATCAATCCGCAATTCACCGATCAATCCGCAATTCACCGATCAATCCGCAATTCACCGATCAATCCGCAAATCACCGATCAATCCGCAATTCACCGATCAATCCACAATTCAC